>JAUUEG010036746.1:0-11836 GCA_032361445.1 Panulirus gracilis | reverse complement strand
TGGGGGTATGAAGCTTCTGTTATCACCTTATTATCAACACCAATTAATGATTAAACTTCTCTGCCTTTAACGATTTTCTGTATAAGTACGACACTTACTTTGGTCATATGAGACGAGAGGCAACTTTGAAAATTAATTATACTGTTAAGCGTGCGAGTATGAGCTACGCTGTTTAATGACACAAAACATTCTAGCAGAGTTTTTGAATACAATATTGAAGTAGCGAAGTGTGCGCTCCGTGTGTTACTGGGAGAACGTACGGTATATCAAGTCTGCATCAACAATCCTCTGTTCTTTAACTCCTCGAGGTTCATTTCGGTACGGTGCATCTGGTCTCTCTCGCGAGACCCCTACAGGAGGAGAGTCAGGGTGTGGTATATCTGGTTGCTGGTGGAGGCCGTGGGACTGGACTATCTCCCCTGATCCACATCCCACGAAAATTTCTGTTGAGACACTTACTGATCGTATTGCCAGACCCCAGCCAGCAGTGCCACATCCCGGCGGAAGATTATGTTGAGGTTGGCGGTTTATCAAGTGACGAAGAACGTATTATTCTACCATTCCAGATAGGCTTCCTATGAATAGCTATTATAGTAGAAACTTAAAAGTATAAAAATGTGGGACAAAATAGATACTTTCTATCATGCAATAAACATATTAGCTCCAACTTTTAAAGATAATTCTATAAAAATTTTCAAAGTTGCCAAGAGACAAAAGACAATGAAGCACCAGGGTTGAGCCTCGGGACCTGATGCCTTCCTCATCTTTTCCAAGCCTTCTATTCCTCCCTCACCACACTCCCGAGAGCACTCCAACAAACCACACATCCCTCCCAAATTCTCCACCTCCCTAAAACCTTTCCCCTCCGATCAAGAGAGATGCTCGTGGCTTTATCTCCAGTCACGGACACTTCAGGGACACCGTGGACTTCAGCAATGCACCAGGCTTTACAGACACATGTGTCCTCATTTTCCTAGCTAACCTGGGTCCAGATTCTTTACACACTCACCGGCTGACCCTTGACCCACGACCAGGTCCCAACAAGCCGCAGTGTGTCAAGCTTGGTCCATGTAACCAATTGTCAACTTGTTGTTGTGATCTATTATTATCATGCCTCTACCAGTCCTCCCCTTCCCTGCCCATTCCCCAGGGTCTGGGCATCCCCATGTCATGCTCTCCCCACTGTCGAGTACTTACAATGCCCGTACCAAAATGGCAGCGCTCACCGCAGGAAAATACAGATACGAAGTTTGTTGTCCAGTGTCGTGTATGAAAAGGAAAAACTGTTTGTTTGTGAAGTATAAGCCAGCTGTTCACGTTTGGCTGAGGTTGAAATAAGACAGCTGCCAGTGACACTCAGACACTTAAGTGTTAGCTCACTGCACGTCCGTCACTAACCCTCCCAGCGGCGGGTATACATCCCCGGGCGGTGGCTGCCTACTACCTACGAGAAGGGAGAAATTGTCATCTCTTCCTGAACCTTTGACAGGGGGAACCACCTTGCGTTTCTCCTCACCCCACAGACAGGGAGACCATTTTGGTTTCTCTTCACCCCACACAGGGAGAACCTCTTAGGTTTCTCCTCACTCCACAGACTGGAAAACCACTTTAGGTTTCACCCCACCTCCAAAAAAAGGGACTCACTGTTGTGTCTCCCCTTCCCCCCAGACAGGAACATCGCTGCTTTTGCTGTATCTATTATTCATTTCCTTCATTTTTCGTTCTCTCCCACAATCAAACCTTAATATTCCTAGTTCTTGGCCGACCCTCTTTAAATCTGCAGGACCTGCCGCCTATCAAACGTAATGAGGTCAAAGGCTTAACTATTACCCCTTGAACTCACATCATACTACACAACACTGGCGTGAAGGAACTTTACAAAAAGCTGGTGACAAAGGCCCGCTGCATGACATACTGGGGCCGTTTTCCGATTATGTGGCGCACAAAGGTAAAAATTCGTCACTATAGGATGGTATTCTGTTTCTCTTATGTAGAGTACAAAACGTTGAATTCCATGTTTAAAGTACACATAGCCTTGCAGCAGGTCCTACTGGCCGAGAGGTAGGAGAGAACTGCGATCCTCAGGTTACGAATCGATAATATCAAAGTCTTTGTTCTTTTGAATGTTTTTGTCTCGACCTGTTTATGTTGGATTTACGAATTTGATCTTTCCATTTTCTAGATTAACCGTATGAAGCTACAAGTCTTTTACTCTATCCCTGCCTCTCACCATCGCCTTATCCTTTCTTCCAGCCTTCCTTATTCGTGCCTCTGTGCCCTCTTACTCTCACCTGCTCTCCCTGTCTCTCCCGGCAGCGTGAGAAGTCGTGGGGTGGCAGCGTGCGGATAGCCAACGTGAGCCTGGCGGCCGAGGGGCCCTTCCACTGTGAGGTCTCGGCCGACAGTCCCACCTTCCACACCGCCTCCAACTCCGCCACCCTCACCATCATCGGTAAGTCCCGTTGGCTAGTGTCCTGAGTTGTCCTGGCCACGTAGATACAGAAGCTTGTGAAAAGATACATTGATACACTGTTCTTGTTTCGAAAAAGAGAAATAATGATTTTCAACGAAGATATTGGCCCATTTCCAATGCTGCTTTTCACAAGTCGATGTGGATAGAATGCTTCATTTTAAGGGGATTCAAAACATGTCAAAATACCCATTATGATCCATTACACAATACATATCCTTAGGCAGTAAATCTTGTGTTTTCATGAAAATAAAAGCAGAATTTTGTGTTTGTATCGTTGACCGTTTCCGACTTACTAACCCATAACTTGGACCGACCATTAAGTAGAATATGTACTGTACACAATCACTGAGGTGCAGACGTCTGTGAAGGAGCTCTCCCTCCTCCGTCTTCAGGCATGAAGCTCTCAGCTCCCTGCAACAGCTGTCCTCTGGGGAACTGCTGAGGGTAGTAGGATCGTCCAGCTGGCGAAGATTGAGGTTCAGCCCAACTGAGACAAAAACAGCCGAACCGGAATACCACCATTAGAAAGTTTTATTTTCCTCAGGAAAAATAGATAATCTTAGATTCATCAAAATCATGAATTCACAACAGCTGAAAAGGTAATAAAGGCTTATTCGAAACTGCAGACTTCTGCTTCGAAAAAATGGAAATAAGGCAAAGAGCTTCAAGACTTGTGAAGACGTGCAGGTCATGTGAAACTCGACCTAGTGTGGTGTGACGTGGTCTGTCGAGAGTGAGTGTTGCCGCCGACACACACCTGTATAGAGACGAAGATGTTGTCTACGAGATGTGCGGGTGATGGCTAACCTGCGTTCCACAGGCCGGGCTGACGCATCTCAGATGTACCTGTACATCAGACTGCTGGAGCGTCAAGTGTACCTGTACACCATATTGTTGGGGCGTCGAGTGTACCTGTACACCATATTGCTGGAGCGTCCAGTGTACATGTATACCAGACAGTTGGGGCGTCAGATGTACCTGTTTACCTGACCACTGTTGCTTCACCAACTCCAAGATGGACCCCTGTGGTTGACACTGTGGATCAAGCGAACCCTGGGGCGAACACTCTGGGTCAGGCTGACACTGTGGGTCAAGATGACTCTGTGGTTGACACACTGGTTCAGTCTAACCCTGCGGTCGAAACTGTGGGTCAGGCTTACCTTTGAGACTTACACTATGGGTCAGGCTGACCCTGGAGCTGATATTAGAGGTAGAATGACCCTTGGGCTGACACACTGGGTTAGGCTGACCCTTGGGCTGACGCTGTGGTTAGGCTGACACTTTGCGTCAGGCAGACAAACATTATGAAACATGTTACCGACATCTTTGATGGTTTTAACATCACCACAACAGTTTCCTTATTTTCTTTCATAATTCTTTTCATTACAGCATGTTAACTTACAAGCCCACAGTTAAAATTCCCCGGCCAGGGATTATACATGTATTTTTATGGTGAAACACTATCGTAAAAGAAAAGTCTTTAAAAGGAATGGCATTATATGAAAGGTCGAAGGTCAAAAACCGATATTTACTGTCATTACTGTGTGTCAACGTAAAATATTTGCGATTCTTTTCGGAATGTTTAAAATGTGACGAGCCATACATTAGCCTGAGGTAAGAGGTCACGGGCTGAATGTTTCATCGTGACGCCTTGCTTATTAAATTGAGCATCCCTTGTCCAAGAATGCATTTGATATAAAGGTCAAGTTCTGGTGGTCGTGTTGGATAATGGATGTTGACCTGAGGCCCGACCTGTCGCACACGGTCGGGTCCCAGGGTAAATTATGACCTGGAACACTCGTCCAGAGGGAGGGTCCTGACCCCCATCTGCACAGGGTAGTTTTCCCCATCTTGGATGTGGCCACGATACCTCTCTCTCTCCACGATTGCGTTTACGAAGCCTCCATGTCTAGATTACCGTCAACCTCTGGCTAGGGTCCGACACCGTCTACACCACCTTTTTGTTTCGGGTCACCGTCTGTGAAACTTCCCTGTCTAAGTTACCGTCTTCCTCTGATGGAAGCTACAATACCTCACTCCGGGTTCTCGTCCACAATACCTGTCTTTCCGGGTTCCCTGATACGATACCTGTCTGTGAGATACCGTCTAACTCTGCTGATCCCAGGATGCGGGGATAAATGAAGCTCCACATTCTACTAACATATTCTTCTTCCTCCTGGGTATGGAATATTGAAGCATATGCTAGGCGGCCCACGGACATTTTTATTTCAAAACCCGAAATAGATCATACAGATTTTCAGCTCCCGAATCGCTTGTGTTCCACTCTCCTGTTACTTCCGGTAATTTCATTGATATTCACGACAAATTAGTCTAAACATCCAGGGACAAAAAAATGCTAGGGGCGTTTACTGAAGGTTACTTTTGTGGTTTAATTATTCCCCAGAGTCACAGGCTGTTAAAGATTATCATTTGCTTTGATCTATCTTCTCAGGAAACTTTATTCATTCCGTATCTTTTTACTACAAGTCTCATCGCTATGTACATTAATGGAAATTATATCGTGTGGTATGAACTCACAGTGACGCTGGTACCTAACATAGGTTGGGTCAGGTGTAACACCACAGTTAGCTATCACACTAACATACGACCAAACTCAAGTTGACCTTCTGTAACTCAGACGAACTTAACGTAAACTCTGCTCTTGCTCTCGCTAATAATTTCCTCGCAATTCCGGTTATCATTTCTTTTTCATAGTTATGCTATTTGTGGTGCTTTCAAAGCTGGTTCGGTGATTAGTGGACAATTAGTTCGAGAAAGAAGAAAAATCCTTTGGTTCAAAGTCCATGCAGGCAAATCTGACTGCAGATGATGGTAAGTACACTGGGTATACAAACAGATAAAATATGTGTATGTTTCTGTATGACATCATGCTCTGAGACTTACAGGTTTCCTCTTGGCTGGCCAGACGCCTTTCTGATGCTGGTGTTATGTTTTCCTGCAGACCTGCCTGACGGGGCGCCGGTGATCGAAGGCGTGAGGAGCTACTACCTGGCGGGGGACTGGGTAGACCTCACTTGCACATCCCTCAAGTCCAAGCCGGCAGCCCGTCTCTCCTTCAGCATCAACACCGAGCCAGTGAGTGCTCTCCCGCCGCCTGACGTCAGGGGTGCCGCTGTCATGTGAGGAGGAGGACGACCTTCAGTCGTGGCACGGCACCTGGGGATATGCCAGTGTCTGGGGGAATCAGGGATTCTCCGAAATGTCGCTCAGACGTGTCTCTCAAATGTCTTTTGACACAACCGTCAATAAGTTATCTCCTTCCCTCTCTCATGCATCGCTACGACAAGTTCTCGCTAAACTGCACATCTTTTTCTTCCTTTTACAAATTCACTCAGGGTCAGCAGGACCTCCTTGCCATGACCCATGGCTCTCCTGCCACCCACTATACCTCCAGAGGTCTGTTTGGGAATATCGTTTAAGTTTCCCACCCTGAGCCCTGTTTCGTTTCAGATTCTTGGAAACATCTGTCTCTCCCAACTTTTTCTGTGCTACCAGGTCAGTAACAGTGAGAGCAACTAGTACCGCGCGTAATCAATTTTCGGGCCAGTTGAAGAAGGTAAGAGTAAAGAACAACTCTAGCCTCGCAACACTACAAACAAAATGTAATTCATTTCCTGATCAGAGAACGAGGGCAGCAATACAGGACGAGGTTCATCCGGTACAAAGCGGCAGTGACTGTCGTGTGTCAAAACACCAACGTACATTGTGTATACCTCGCGGTCACTCTTCCCACAGCAGCTCCTTATCCCCCTTCAGTAGCCAGCTTCCCTACAACAGCCACTCTGCCTACAATAGCCACACCCACAACCCCCTCTCTCCCCGCAGGCCTCGCCTGGATGGCTGGAGTCGCAGAAGGACCAATTGGACGGGGACGGGCTGACCACGTCCTCCTTGCGGCTGCGGTTCTCCCTCCTGCCGCGCCTCCTGCAAGAGGACAACCAGGTGCGGGTGGAATGTGTGTCGGAGATCCCCGGGGTGTACAGGATGGCGACGTACGATGTACTGAGCACCAACCCACCCTACCAGGCCTCAGTCCTCGGGGGCGGCGCTGCTGCAGGTGGGTCAACACTTCCACCTGCTACATCATGGCTCCTCCACTTCTTTGTAAGATATTCTACCACACCTTATATTCGTAACACCTTCCACAAAGTAGCTCCATCAACCCTATCATACGTTTTCCTAGGAGGTCATAAACGCCACATACAAATCCCATGTTTCTCTAGGTATTTCTCACACAAAGTCTTCAAGGGAAACACCTGATCCACACGCCCTCTACCATTTCTTAAACTTCATTGTTCTTCCCAAGTCTCATGCTTTGTTCTTGCCGTCATTCTTTCAGCCAACACTTTCCTTCAACTTATCTACTAGGTATACTCAACAAACTCGAACACTCACTTCATTCCCCGGGCCTTTAAGCACTATACATGGAATTCACCAATCCTTAGGCACCTCACCATGAGCCTTACATACTGTGAAAATCCTAACGAACCAAACGACAACACAGTCGCTCTTCCTGAAGAAAATCAGCTGCAGTCTCATCCACACCAGCTGTTTTACCACAGTTCATTTCATGCAAGGCTCTGACTTTCCCTTTTCTTTTCACCAAATCAGTTGCCAAAACTCTGCAAACATCCACGTCCCAGACACCCTATATCTGCCATCCAATGATATAATACATTCAAGTCCTTCAAAATAATCACTCTATTTCCTCTTCACTTCTTTCCCATTCCTATTGCCATATCTGCTTTCTTCACTGATGCTTACACTAAAATATTTTCTCATTCTTCTTGAAGTTGGCTAATACTGTTTCATTTTAACCCATTTTTCAACCCATGCACCTTCCTCTTGGACATCTCCTAATCACTCGCACTCCTTCCACTTTTCTCTTTTACTAGTAACTTATTATCCTCAACCCACCACCCACTACCCTTTCTTACATGCCTATCTCCAACCTTTCACATGACACACACACACATATCTCGCACATGTAAACACAGCTTCCCTAAATACCTCCCATTCTTTGTCCTTCCTCTGATTGCGATTTCTCTCACCTTTTGCCATCTTTCACCCAGCCTCTCTAGGTACATCTCCACACAAGCCTCTTTTTTCAAGCTCACTCACTTTCACTGTCCCATTCCCACCCACATTATATCCTCTTTCCCTAAAGCCTCTCCAAAAAGTTACCTTCGCCTCCACAGAGTAGTCATCAGACATTCCACCAGCTGCCCCTCTCAAAGAAGCAGCCTTCGGGATGTCTCTTTTACACGCCTACCAATTAGTATATGATCCATTGATACTTGCTTACCACGTATCCCTCTCACCCACGTATACTCATGTGCGTTTCCAGCACACAACTCCACAAGCCGTTCACTACTTTCATTCACACCGGCAAACAAATGGGAGTGGAGACCGGCTTTGTGGTACGCCAAGTTACTGACCAAAATATCATCTTGCCCAGCAGGCACCCACAGCTCCCTGGCCCTCATCTTCCCGCTCCTACTGTCATCCATGGTGGCTCACCAGCTTCTCTGAGCCGTCTCATCAGCCAGCAGCCGCCAGTAACTCCGACTTCATCCGTCACCAGCAAGTCTCCTGAGATGCTCATCAATCGTCCGCAGCGATGGAGCTTCGGCCTCTTCCCCTTCAGTATTAGCAGCGGTATCTTCATCCACCACCCACACACATCACCCACCAACAGCAGCAACAACAGCCGTAAGAGTTACGGTCTGACAGCTTCACCAGCTCATCCGCCAACTGCAACTCTTAAATCTTCTCATCCACCCGGGGAAATTCTCATCAACCGCGCGTGTGGCCAGGCAAACCCCGTCAACCCCAAATCACCTGCACAAGGTCCTCCCGTTACGTTTGCACTCCACTCGATGTTTGCTCTGCCCTGTTTACTGCCTTTTAGTACTTTGTCGGTTGGTTACATCATGCTCATCCCCTGTGTGCGCGAGTCAGGTCATCCCTGTTTGACTTTGAGAATGTGTGAGTCAGTGTAGCCTCTCTCTCTCTCTTCCCCAACCCACCATGCCTACTCCCCACCTCCCGTTCAGCTTGCGTCAGTGTGGCCTCTTCCCTCCTGCTCACTTCCCGGCTCCCCATCTCCCGTTCAGCAACACGAGACAAATTGGGTTCTTGAAGATTTCCCTCGAGTCTGTGATCCTTGGAATACAAGGTCTCTCCAGCCTCAACCAAACCTCCCTGCTTCCACCACATCTCTCCCCTGCCTCAGCCACACCTTCCCTGCTTCATCCACACCTCCCCTGCCACAACCTAACCCACCCCCAGCCACACCTCCCCTGCCTGTCATCCCTCCACTTAACAGGGACAAATGGTAAAACAGACGTACCGCACATAATGGTCAATACTCTCCAGTAATTAAGGCTATATGAAAGTTGAATACGACTAAGTCATCTGGTTCTGAAGACACCTCTCCCTAGGATGATGAAAGATGTAAGCCGGCAAATAGCATTTCCTGACACCTAAATATTCAACAGATCGCTAGAAGGAAGAATGCCAGACTGACTCTAAGCTTCCTAATATAACATCAGTTCTGAAAAAAAAAAGGAAATAGAAAATTCATATGAAAATTAGAGACAATAATTAGAATTAATACTGTTAGTCTTTACAGTATAACTGATAACCAAATCAACCTGGACAGAGATGAATAAGATCACGCCTAAGGAATCGAACAGAATGCGTTACTCATATTCATACGAACTGGGATTTTGAAATACACCAAGATATAACATATTTACACTTCCTGAAAGCTTTCGACAATGCGTCACCTAAAAGACTGCTCATTAAAATTGAAGCTCACGTCACAGGATATTGAATGTGGACATCAGACTAGTCCACAGGTAGAACACAATATCAACGAGATTTAGGTAAAATGATGGAATGGCTCGAGACATAACAAATGGATTTCAATGGAGAAAAATGCCAAAATGGCAAGAAAACTATTGACCATGAATATAAAGTTCTGGGTAAACCATTACAAGAAGCAAAAGAAAAAGATCTTTGGAGTGGTCATCAGTAAAAAAAGAAGAAAAAAAGGCTAGATTTCTATAAAAAAAAAAATAACAGTAACTATAAAAAGGAGACAATACCCACTCTTTACAAATGGCCCGGTCAAACATATGGAGTACGCTGTTCACCTGTGGTATTTAAATCTTCATCAAAGAAAAATTGACCACATCCAGAGCACCAAAAAATATGGCTTGTGAAGGGAGACTACGACAAATTACAGACTATGAGGTCAATTAGATTTCAAAATAGTTAATACTTTCGACAATATAACAAAATTTCTTCATATTACATAAAAGGACCAAACATAACAGTATGAAACTAAAAGGATGATGTAACATCCTAAGCATTTTTCTTTCTTTTAGCAGTAAAACACTGGAATGAATGAATTCCTAGATGATGTCGATGTGAAGTCTACTTTCTAGCAGCAAAACATCGGAATGAATTCCTACCAGATGATGATGTCAATGTCAAGTCTACTTAACACTTCTAAATGAAGGCCACACCAACACTTCAGTGATGTCTTCTCGCTTCTGCCCCGCGGTAGGCTTCTTCCAGTCTGCCGGTGTGAGGTATCACGGATGCCACTCTACTGTGTCGTGTAGGAGACCCCATCGTCCCGCTGTATCTCCAATCTTCTAATTCTTCATTTCCTTTGGATTTCCTGACTCTAATCTCTCTCTATGTCTTAACGTCCTTTCCATTATTCCCAGGACCGTAAAGATCAAGTCTGTCGTTCCCCTGTTCTCTCAGAAACCAAGTTACCATTACCTTAATAGTGGTCCTATTATTATATCTGTAGTTCTTCTAACATTACTCTCTCGTACGTCTTGGACGCACGGCTTATAAAAGTACTTAGCCTATGTTTCTCACATTTCACTTGTTTAGAACAATTCGATAGGCTTATCATCGATGCCAGCTACCTTTTCATTATTCATGATGTTAAAGCAAATATCCATATCTGCCATACTAACAGCTTCCTGCAATACGTGGATAAATATTTGAAATAATCTATCCATTTTCCACTAAGTTCATCTGAATCCACTATAAACTTATTTTCAAGTCTAGCGTGTCGTCTTTCTCATTTTGGTTTCCTATAATTACTAATATATGAACTTTTTCCGGTTACACTTTCTTATAAAATTTCCACAGCAACAGATCACCTTAGAGACATGTTCTCCCTCAGTCTACCACGATGGACCGCCCTCCATCCCAACGTCAAGTCCTCCCCCATCATGTCCTATCCTGCTCCCACCTATATACACCCCTCCCACCAGTTTGTCCGCTTGTCACACACCTTAACGAGGCGCTGAAATTTTTTTTTTGCTCATGTACTATTTGTCCTTATGTGATGTGACGCGCGCGTGTGTGTGTGTGATATTTGTGTGCTACAGAAATTGAGTTTTACGTTCGTGTTGCCCTGTCACTTAACCTTGTATATATAACTTGTCTTCATCTTATGTAGACACATGTACACTCACACCTAAAACTTCCGCCAGGTACCCAGCTGTGTGTATAACTGATATTCGTAGTTACGGGGGTGAAGGTTTACACTAGTGGGGCTCCATCTCTCGAATGTTCTCTACTATCATACAAGATGTTCAACTTCTGTATATGCCGTCTGCATAGACCATGTCCACCTGCACTTTATTTCATTCAGCCACTCCTATACTATAACACTACTCTTTTACATCTTCTTCAACAAGTCTCCTGCTTCATTTCGTGCGATGTCCTCTTCCGAAGGGCAGTTCAATCTGGCTCAAAAACTTAAAAAGATTGTGATCAGGTCACCCCTTACACTTCTCTCTTTAATGATGGGCAAACATATGTTATGCCTCTAAGCCTTTACTTATAAGCTTGCTCTCCTAATTCTGGCATCATCTCCGTTGTTCTCCTATGGACTTTCACTTTCAGCTCTTTCTGCTTCTTGAGGTGCGGCAACCAAAACGGAGAAGCATAGTCTAGTTTTGGTCTTACGCAGGATATGAACAGCTTGCTGAACATTTCCTTATGCAATTCTAATATTTGCCATATTCTCCTAAGGTGGGACTCTGGCGATAGGTGTGTGTGTGTGTATGTGTGTGTGTGTGTGTGTGTGTGTGTGTGTGAGACTGAGCATACAAATCCATCTGTACTTTTTTTTAAGTGTGTAAAATCATGAGTCAAAATATTTGCTTGTGCAAGTGTAAACAAATGTATTTTCTACTCAATTGAGGAATGTACATACCTGTCTAACAATGTGTACAAAACAATAAATAACAGATGAATATCAGGAGTTATCTATCCTTGCTAAGATCAGTGAACACCACACAC
>JAUUEG010036638.1:0-11837 GCA_032361445.1 Panulirus gracilis | reverse complement strand
TAACATGAGGGCTTCAATCCTTCCACCATCTGTATGGGATGAATTCAACCATTCCTTGAGGTGAATGCTGAAATCCTTGAAGTAGAAGATCTCGGCTTGCAGGTGAGAGCATGTCATGGTCTCATGGCAGGAGTTTAGGTAGTCAAAGAAAGACATAAAATATATAGAATTAGGAGAGCAATAGGCAAAACAGAGGAAAATTGTGGTGGTCGGGAGGCAGACCTTGAGCCACATAAGACCAAAGTTTGGGGACTAAAAGTCTTTGAGGCATGCTATGGGTGTGTTGATGTTAGAATAAGTGCAAACACCACCTTTGAACCGGAATTGTGTGTGGAGATTATTGTTGGATATGAAAAGGGCCTAGTGAGAACACCATTAGACAAGTGGGTCTCACAGAGAAGTAAGATATTGGAGAGGTACCACACTTCTCTCTTGCATCATCAGTCCTCCTTAGAGTAAATCATCCTCTGGTATTTCTTTGCCAACATACTTTCTTCCTTCCTTTTAGGTTCAAGACTCATGACTTGCATCCATATCAATTTTTTGAGAGATCTATTTCTTCAAACAGCCATTTTTGCCATAACAGACACTTGACTCTCCTTACACTTGCTCCTGATGCTCCCTCCTACTTTATGACTCTTTTTAGCCCTTATGGTTCCATCTGCTGCCATGTCCACTCTTAGGTATCTAAAGTGCTTCACTTCCTCCAGATCTTCCTCATTCAGTATAGCATTTAATCCCCTTGTTTCACCTGAGCTCTTTTCATTGTTTACAAGTACTCTCTTGTCTTTCTTTTTATATACTCTCCCAGACCCTGTCTCCAGCTTCTGGAGTTTCTCTCAAGAGTCTGCAGCTAGAACCGTGCTATCTGCAAACAGCAACTGATTCACCTCATGTGCCCCACCCATACCCAAGACTTCCAGCATACTTTAGATCAACTTCTTGCTCAAAGGCCCATACATTTTCATCCCTTACCATCCTCTCCATAAAGATTAAACAGTTGTGTTGGCATCACCCATCTTGATCCAGTCCCATCTTCATTGGGAACCAATGATCCTACTCCTTTCCTACATGCTCTCATTCCTAACTGTCTTAGGAAAGACTGTTCTTCATTCTTAGCACTTTTTACAAAGCCTTTCTGTCAACCCAGTCATATGCTTCCCCCTGATCCTTAAATGCTATATACAATTTATTCTCCTTCTCTAATCATTTCTCACACAAATTCTTCAAAGTAAGCACTTGATACACACATCCTTTACTGCTCCTCCCCGATCATGTATTCTGTGCATGCCATACCCTTTAGGTCACCACTATCTCAGACACCTTACCAGGTATACTCAACAGTCTTACATATTCTTTTTATACCTAATTGCCTTTTCTGCTTTGGCAAGTGAGCATCAGGAACAGGTGAACATTAGCATCATTTTTACCCATTCTAGCTGTCATGTGTAATATGCCTATAGGATCAATATACATTGGCTTTTAGGGATAAGGGAAACATTTCTAGGTTGCTTATGAGGTTTAATGCAGTATGTAAGGTGAGATTGAACAGATTACAACAGTACTTGTGGTTACTGTATTAACAAAATTAACTGATCTCTGGTTGTGAGATTGAAACCTTTCTCCAAATCTTTCCTAACTTTGTGTGAAATTGAATATGAAATAGTTTTGTATTTTGTTATACTCATTAGTTTTTAATAACAATTTCAGGTTGGCATTGGACGAGACAGAACTCTTTTTGCCAAAGAGAATGGACAAGTTATGATGACAACAGAGAAAGTGAATCCAAATTGGGATCACAGATTTATAAAACGTTTCTATGATGAGCTTCAAAATCTAGAGGATGTACCAATTTACAAAACCTATTTCCATGTCATTACAGAACCCCAGAAAAATAACTTTAAACTTGTTGATCAGATATAATGGAAATTTGTTTGAGAGTCTGTAAATATTGTAGCATTTCCTATACATTTTGTTTATATGATTGCCTCTTATTTTATCCTAAATCTTGGGGGTGATGTATTTTGTACATAATTCTTTTCGATAATTAGTAAGCAAGGTACGTTCGTACACGTCAGTCATTCGTCTCATAGTTCAGAAAACTTGGATGACAGTAACAGGTAGCCTGGGTAACCTGATTAATAGTGTCTTTGCATAATGATGGGGAACACCGGGCTCATCTTTGTGTGGAATTTTTTTTTATATACAAAGTATCCTGGTGATCTAGGTGGGGTTTCAGTTTGCATATGGGTTGTCTGTAGCTGGCCGAATGGTAATGTCCTCAAAAAAAAAAACCTTGTCTGCCTCCCCATATATTTCCAAAGGTGGTACAGTAGTTGGTAGGCAGCCACTGACCAGGGAGACATATTACTGTTACTATCCGCCTAGGTATTGGGAGGGTTAGTGATGGCTGCATAGTGAGCCAGCACTTAATTGGCAGTCAAGTTGCATTCCCCTAACTCAAGTAGCTGTCTTTTCTTTCTGCCTCACCCATCCTTGGATAGCTGGAATTCTGTCCACAAACACAGTATATCCTTGTTTCATTTAACACTTGACAACACTCAACTCACACATCTCATTCTTTGTAACTAGATTTTCCGGTGGTGATTGCTATGCACTAGCCCTACCTTTTGGCAAAGTGGCAGGAGCAATAGATAGTAGTAGTTGGTAGGAGCATTAGACAGGAACAGTTGGTAAAAGCAGTAAGTAGGAATATTAGGTCAGAGCATCAGGTTGAATTATTCAGTTGGAACGTTAGGTAGACACATAAGATAGAACTAGTCAGTAGGAACATAAGGTAGGATCCTCTGAAAATACAGAGCTAGAGTTGACCTCTGCCAGTGGCCTGTTAAGAGTGAGGCACTAAAGGATAAGAAGGAACATGAGTTCACCAGTTATGGAGACTCTTTTGCCATGTCTGCCCCTTAAAAGGAGTTTCCGAAGGGAACTGACATCAAAGATATAGATAGAGAAATTGATGTCATAATTATGTTCTAGTATTCTGTCATTTCTCCTCTGGCCTTGATTGCCATCTGCAGACATCGGGTATGAAAATGTCAAGGTTCCTGAAGTATTCTAAATCCATCTTTTTGGTCCATTTGGGTCCTGATCTGAATGAGGCAAGGCACCTGATTGTGTGTTCTGAGCACCCAGTGCATTCAGAAATCTCATGTGTACCCACATTTTCTTACTCTTGGTGAGTATTTAGGTTTTCTCTTTAGCCAGTTAAGAGTCAACCATCATAAAGCACAGGTGGAAGAAATACAGTGCCCAGAAGCAAAATTCCCTGAATGAAGTGGCAGCCAGGATGAGTAAAGCAAGAACATCCCTCCCTCAAGATAACATGAAGAAAACTGAGCGAGGTTACTGGTGCTCACACAATTAGAAACACTAGCCTCAATACACTTCGACATTGCATTATGCACGAAAGGGCCGACGCGCAATCCTATGACCAATTCCAGCTCACTATCCCTCGCAGCCAGAGCGTTATTTTTTTAATATTTGGTTATCAGGCAGTGATGAGAGGAGCAGAGCTATGAGCATGCCCAGGGAAACAACTGCAAGTTGTCTTTTATCATTAGTAGGAAGCTGATAAATGTTGATGGTCTACCCGAGTTTCTCCCCTTCTGATACCCTAGTACTGAAGGTTTTCCTGCTCTCTAGCCACAATGGGGAAGCCAAAGGACTTGACAAAAGAGCAAATAGCCACAATTATTAGTGAGTACAAGGCACAGAAGCCAGTAAGGGAAATATTAAGAATTGTTGGTGCTAGTGTCCAATCAATTTAGATATGGACTTTTAAGATTTTACAACAGCAGAGGCAAGGCAACACCAGCACACAAGGGAAGACCCGGGAAGGCTCGTGAGACTTCACCATGCACACTAAACATCCTGAAACATCAGCTTGAAGCTAATCTACGTTTGTCAGCATAGGAATTAAAAGAAAAAATCCAAGACTGATTGGTGAAGTGTTAGTAAGGACTTCGTCAACACATCCCCTACGACCTGCACTTCAGCTGCCATCGCCCTTGAAAGAAGCCCCTCCTCACTCTTATGCAGAGGCACCCTAGGATTGAGTTTGCCAAGACACATCTTCAGTGGGATAAGATTAAGTGGAAGCACATTCTATGGAGTGATGAAGGCACGTTTTCTGTGACTGGGAACCGAGTTGGCATGTTCATCTGTGCCCCAGGAGTGACCCTCTCGATCCCAAGTGCACTTTCAGTAGTGTTGAACACCCTGATTCTCTTGTGGCTTGTAGTTGGTTTTCTTATTATGGAATTGGTGACCTTATCATACTGGCCAGACATCAAACCATGAATCAGCACAACCTTGAGGTACTGATGGGCTATTCACCAGACTGTTTTCAAAAGTGCCATGCAGGTGTGTTCATGAAGAATGGCGCTCCTTGCCATACGGCAAAATCTGTGAAGCAGTGGCTTACTGTCTGTGGAATCCACTTCATCAATGACTCGTCTGGAAACAGCCCGGATATTAATCTGATAGAGAACTTGTTGAGCATCATTAAGTGCTGACTTTTAGGGAGGATAGTAGCAGTGTCCCCAAGCTTGAGGCGGTCATTCGTGAAAAGTGGCACAATTTGGACCAACAACTTAAGAACTTGTTAGAATCTGTGCCTTTATGCCTTCAAGAATGTATAAATAGACAAGGTAAGCCAGTTACCTATCAGAATTGCATGTAAATAATTGTGAATAGTTTTTCTCTATTTTTATTCATTGACTCCCCCACGCATAATGCATTGTTGAGGTGTGTATCTATCTGTATCTCTGAGGTCTGGGAGCTGTCTTGGTTAAGTGTGGTGATAAAGGAGAGAGCAGTACAGGGTAGAAGAGTCATTGGGTTCCTTAACAGAATAATGAAGGGTAAAGGTGTAAGTATGGAAGTGAAGAGAGGATTAAGGGACAGCATAGTACTCCCAACCCTGACCTACACAGCAAAAACATGGACGTGGAATGAAGCACAGAGGTCAAAAATCCAGGCTGTGGAAATGAGTTATTTGAGAAGAGCATGTGGTGTGACTAGATGGAATGAAGAAAGAAATAAAGGATGTATGAGAGATGTGGTATGACAAGGAATGCAAACAGAATGAATTGTGGAGCGGTAGAATAGGTGAAATGTAATACTTTGAGGTGGTTTGAGCGTGTGGAAAGAATGCAAGGCTGGAAGTTTTCAAGGAGTGTATGATAGTACAATTAAAGGGGTTGGTGTGAGTGAAAGACCACTTGTGATATGGGCAAATGAGGTAGAGGAATACTGGAGGGAGAGAAACAGGAAGAATGCATGGAATGATGTATATGAGGGAGGCATTTAAGGACAGGGATAAGTGGAGACTTTTTTGCTGTGGCCTCCCCTTGATAGGAGTTCCCAGAGAGAATGGGCATCGGAGATATAGATATATAGAGTATACATACAGAATGGGATTTCTCAACATTTCAGGGTTGTAATGGTGAGTGTGAGTTGTTGAATGCCTTCACGGGACGAAGCACAGCTGCTCTCCTAGCATGAAAGAAAATGATGGGAACATTGAATGAAAATATTTGTTTACTAATGAAGCCACTTCTTGATTATCATTTGATTTTCCATTGTTGTTGGGTAATGCCCATAGTCACCTCGATACTTTTTTTATTCTTTTTATATATGAAGATTTCCCTGGGAATCTTAGAGAAATTCTCTTATTGAGTTCTAATGACTCCATTTTCCTTCCTACTGACTTTTTTTTAACCTTTCATAAATTCCATGATTATGTGGATTATCACTGAAATTTCTTGTATGCTTTTCTTTTGCAGCTAATTTAACCTTTCCTTTTTTGGTTAACCAGTCCAATATTTCTGTTTCGTTAATTCTCCCTCTTGTTGTGTTGAGAATACTTTCTCTCAAAGAGATATATTTTCAAAATTACACCATATTTTCTCAACCATATCACCAAACTTACCCAAGACAGCTCCTAAATACTTATATTCCCTCACTTTTTCCAATTCCCATTATATCCAAAACACAGTTTAGTAACACTTACTATTTCACTCTGTATGATTTTGCAAAATCTATACTTTCACTATGCTTCCTTTCAGACACCATTACTTTGCTTTTACTTGCATTTACTATCAGTTGCCTATGCTTATACACATCAGAAAACACTTTTACAACCTTCTGCAACTCCTGTTTACTTTCAGTAAAGAACACGTATAATCCACAAACAGGCTTATCGCTAGCCACCATACCTCACCACTACACCCCAGCTCTGCACTCGCTTTCCCTAATTTTGCTTTCATGTCTCTTATCCCTCCATCCATGTATATATCAAAAAGCCACTGAGTCATCAAGCAGCCCTGCCTCGCACCTACATGCATCCCAAAACTTTCGCTCAGCTCCATCCACTCTTACACATGCATTTGCTCCTCTATAGAAGGCTTTTACACCATCTGATAGTTTTCCCCCTATACCGTATATTTTCAACACATACTAGTAATGACTAAAAGAAATAGAACTTTACAGTCTTGAACATGAGGAGAGATATAATATATGCCTGATAACAAACAGAGCAAATATAGAACTATGTTCTTAACCTGAAAGCAACCAAAGACATCATAGCATCATTAAGTCAAGAGCAATTCCCAAAAACATATCAAAATTGCATAAGACACAGATACATGAATGCCCAGTAAGGAAGTTAGAATGACTATCTAATGCACTACTGGGTTATCTCTGAGATATAAATCATTACAGTCATGGTTGAAGACAATACTAGAAAAACCTAGAATAGATAACTATGTTAGAGGAGTAGCTGCATATAAAAGAATAGCATAATGCAATAAGCAAGACATGTGAAGGGATGAGGCAAGGCAGTCAAGAGAAACACCATTCATTAAAATATAAGTTAAGTGATGAGTGCAATGTGCAAGCCCTGCCATCATGGCAAAATCTTATTGTAAGTACTCAAATGTAGTATGTAAGTATTTGCAGGTACTCATACGTATCACAGTATAATTCAATAATGCTGGTCAAGAAGAGTATTGGTCCCAGAACTGAACCCTGTGATACTTCAATGGTCACCTCAACCCTTGTGAAAAAGGCTCATCTAAAATGCCTCCTTTGTTCCCTCCCACTGAGATAATCTTCAATCCATTGTAGTAGTTTTGCCATTATTCCTGCACTGAGATCCAAATTCTTGATCAGCCTTCTATATAATGCAGTGCCAGATGCCTTCTGGCAATCCAGACATAGGGAGTCCATCCAGCCTTCCCAATTGTTCATGACTGAGCTCACTCCCTCGTAAAACTCTAAAAGGTTATTACATGACTTCCTCTCCCTAAAAGCATGCTGTCTCTCACAAGAAATTTCTCTATCTACATCTCTGATGTCTGTTCCCTCCAGGAACTTGCATCAAAAAGGTGGTCAAGACAAGAGTGTCTCCACTTATCCCTCTTAAAAATATTTCACCTCTGTGGAAAGTCATCCATTTCCCTTTTATTAATCTTTTCCAGAACACTGCTTACCACACTCATTAGTGAAACTAGTCTGTAGTTCAATGCATGTTCCCAGTCTCCTTTATTATGTATATGCAGTCTCCTTTCTTACATACTAGTATGATGTTTGCCCTTTGTCATTCCTTTGGCACTATTCTTCTCTCCGGTGACATCTTGAACAGTAATTCAGGTGGTTTATCTAGTGTGTGTGCACATATCTTTAACACATATGATTAACTTTTATTAGGCTGCATGTATCTTTAGCATACAGGATGCAATTTTAGCGGGACCATGAGCCTCGTATGGGTCAAGTTCTTTTAGTATTGTTAACATCTTTCTCATAACTTCCTCCCCATTCTACCTCTGGTGTTGGGGCTATAGTGTCTTCCATTATGAAAACAGTTTTCAAGTTGATAATCAGTTCCCCTTACATCCTTACATTATCTAAAATCATTCCCTTTGAATCCCTTAGCCTGATTAGCTGCTAGAGTGCCATCTATCTATTCACCAGTGCATGTCTGAAAGCTCCTTTGCTTTATGACATCTCTTATTTTACCATTTTTCCTCTTTCTATTCCCTCTTAATTTGAGGCTTGAGGTACTCCATGCTCCTACTCCCTCACTGTAAATTTTATGGAACCTCTCAACACAAAGCCCAAAATGGGTGAAAAATAAAGGGATGGGAGAACCTGTGTGACATGGGCATAAGAGTAAGAAAGAAGACTGTTCTTAAGAAGAAAATGCTAAATCTATGATGCTAAGTGGTCCTGAGGGTGTCCTTTATTGCATCATAATAATATTGCACAAAACACCACTACAGATTAATTGAAATAAAAAAAAAAAAGCATTTTCACATGAGTACAAAGTCTCTACAAACACTGCAATAGAGTTGCTCTCTGCCAGTGGCCTGCTTAGGGTGAGGCACTAAAGGCTAAGATGCGGCACTGAAGTTCTATAGTTATAGAGACTCTGTTGCTGTGGCCAACCCTTTAAGGAAATTCATTTGGAACAAGTGTCAGAGATATAGAAAGACAAAACAGAGTACAAAGCATGATTGCATACCAAAACCAATCACCTAAAAAAAGCTGTAAAAGAGGATTTGCACAATATCAACTTACTTCATTACCAAATAACCATAAAAACATCGCATGTAAACATTGATTCATACTAGCTTAACATTTCATGTGTCTCTAGGTAGTGCCTGGAACAGACAGAAAACAGCCTCATTTGTTCACATTCTCTCTCTCAGTGTTATGTATAATCCATTGACACCATAGAGCATTTTTTGGTTTCCTTCAAGCACTTCATATGACCTGGTTCAACTCACTGACAGCACATTTCCTCCTGCATATCACACTGCTCTACTTTGCTCTATCCTATGCATCCCTCTCACCCTATTGCAGGTTCAGTCTCCAAAAACTCATGATTTCTTTCAAGGACAAGGCTCAGCCATCATATTTTGGGTGTCTTTAACTTAAAAACTTTAAAGACTTAAAAGAAGAACATCTGGAATCAGAGAAAATCTGTTCCCAAACTAATAAATGATGTTAAAGTGAAACAATTATGTAAAGCAACTTTATGTGGTCGTCCCCTGCACAGGAGATGCACGTGAGTATAAGATGTAGCATAATCTAAGCTCAACATGAAGAATAAAGCTAGTGGGACTTAAATATGGGTTAGCCAACCAGTCACTGCATCACAAGCACTTAGAGAGTGACCTATCACTGCCAAAAATTTTCTTGAGAGAATCCATAAGGAGTTTGAAAAGGCTTTTGGGCCTCATTTTCTTTGGGAAGTAAAAATCAAATTTAAGGATGGAAAGAAGAGGAATATTCTGAGGCATTACAATTATCATACTTACAAAATTCTGTACTTTTGCATCTAAAAATAGTGTATGCAGACTGCCTGTTTTATGAAATGAAGTGCCTAGTTATATCTATCACTGGCATGGGAAACAATAAAACTGTCTACTGGAAAACACCAAAATAGCATTCAAGTATACAGATGAAGATATATTTGGCAAGCAATTCATTCATACCCTACATAAGATCAAAATATCAATATGCCTCTCAGGTTTGGTCACTGCACCTAGAGAAGGTATAGAGAAGGGCAACAAAGATAGCAGCAGAATTAAGTGGACACTTCATTTCTTTGAGAGTATTAGCAACAGAGCAACAACATGACATAACATGAAATCAAGTAAGAAACTTATAAATAAGGATGTCAAGAAATACTTTTATAGTACAAGAGTGGTGGATGAATGAAACAGGCTGACAGGAAATGGTTAATGCAGACAGCATACAGAAATTCAATAAGCTGTATGAGAATACCGTTCAAGACATGGAGCCCCAAAGGTGTAAAACTCCCTTAATGTACAGTATAAATAGGTAATTACAGGAAAGCATTTATGAAAAGAATCTGGGAGTAGTGTGGGTGGAAAGTATGAGGATAGGAGAATGTGCATATCATGGGCAAAAGACTATGAAAGAAGACTTCTGAAATTGCAAAAATCTATGATGTCAAGTGGTTCAGAGAGTGTCAAGTTATTGCAACATAATAACACTGCACAAAATACCAGTAGAAATTGATGGAAATTATAGGGAAAACATTATCAAAAGAGTATGAAGTCATGAATAACTTCTTATGTTATTCAACCCCCCAAAAAAGCTGAAAAAAAGATTTGTGCACTGTCAACTTATTCATTACCAACTAACCATTAAGACACAAGAGATCTATCAAAAAACAAAACAATGCTTTACCTCTACTTCCTGGCTGGTTTCTCGTGGCTCACTAAGGCGCGCCCCATTAACAAAAGTTCCATTATTACTACCTAGATCTTTGACAAAATAATGATGATCCTCAGGGCCATTTGAATGGTAGGTGATTGCTGCATGAACCTAAAATGATAAAATCAAAACATGGGCTGCCACACCAATGGTAATTCAACAAAATCTGCACACAACTTCTTCTAAATGAGTATTGCATATAAAAATATCATCACAACCAAACAATTTTGGAATATGTTCAAGAAAGTGCAAATTCTATTTCTCAAGAGCTCTGCACTGGTTTAAAACACAAAATATAAATGAATGAGGATATGAAAAATATACATCATAAGAACTGAAGACAATAAACATGCAAAGATGACTTACAAAACTCCAAAGCATGTAAAGTTTAAAGATATACTTACCAACACTTAAAGTACTAGAATCATTCATGCTGAAGTTGATGGAATATGTGAAGCATAATAATTTTCATATGTATGTGAAAAGTGTTTATAATTACTAATGAATGAATAATATCTGTGGTAATATGTGAAATTGTAAACTGCTGTGGCTTTACATATGAAATCCTACAGTAATGGTTTACATTAGGGGTCCGTGTCATACCTAACTTTGCCAGACGTATGATAATTACTGTACAAGTATTATCATTTCAGCCTATGAACGATGTACAGCAGCATTCATATGATAATACGATAATTTGAAATTTGGGAAGATATTCTTATGCAAGATGTGATAATTTTCTAAGAAAAAAATTTATGAGGAAAAATTTGCTAAATAATTGAGAACAAAAACAGTTGTACCTGCTAAATGTATCAAATCATACTTTGAAACTTGTCACCTGCAAGTGCACTGGTGCTGCGAGTAGAGAGACTTTCAATTAATCCACTGTCGTTCATACATCATGTCTGAACAGTCTGATAAACAGAAGGGAGTAGAGAGAGGTGAAGGATTTGGTGCAGTAAAAAAAAAATCAAGACACGAACAGAAAGACAGACTAAGAGGGACGTAGTTTCCTTGGTTGAGGCCTCTAAAGAAAGATCCATACAAGGCTCTTTGTTGCAACTGTAAAATTGAACTAACTGCTCAGATAACAACCATTAAGTTGCATGAAAACAGTGGAAAACACACGAAAATGTGTGTGCCATCCTCATCAAAAACTATAATAGAGTTATTTGCTAATGTAAGTACGGCTAGTGAAACGAGTAAAAGTGATTCTGTTAAAGCTGCCGAAATAAAGTTGACCACTTATGATGGAACACTACAATAGTTTCCGTGTGGCTGATCATTTATGTTTAGTCCTTAAACGTTGTTTCCCTAACTCAGCAATTGCACAGGAATTGAAAATGAAAAGGACAAAGTGCCAAAAAGTGTGTTAATGTTATGGCAGAGTCTCACAAACAGGACCTACTTAAACACTTGAAGCAGACAAAGTTCAGTATTCTAGTAGATGGCTCTACATACATATCTATCTTTCAGAATTTTTGTTTATTATTATTATACTTTGTTGCTGTCTCCCGCATTAGCGAGGTAGCGCAAGGAAACAGATGAAAGAATGGCCCAACCCATCC
>JAUUEG010036528.1:0-11841 GCA_032361445.1 Panulirus gracilis | reverse complement strand
ATTCTTTCTCCCATATTTCCAAGGATAGGGGACTTATCATTATTATATTTTTCATTTTTTTATAACAGTTTGCTGTTTCTCATATTAGCGAGGTAGCATCAGGAGCAAATGAAGAAGAGGCCTTGTTCATTCGCATCCATTATTTACCTGTTTTGCACTGCACCAAAACCATAGCCCACTATCCACAACCAGGCATCACAAACCTTTCCATGATTTTCCCCATATATGTTAACAACTAATTCGTTGAAAGTTCTTTCTCCAAGAACATATCTTGATTGTTCATCTAGGCATCCCTGTAGTTATGCAGAATAATAATATTCAGGGGGTCCATAATCCTTTTGATGTAAAATTTGGATGTATTTTGGGAAAATATTTATATCTGTTGACTGCACAATTAAGATTTACCATGTGGCTGCAAAAAAATTTCCCTAAACTGTTACTTGAGAGAGTATCCCTGGGACTTAGAAACAATTGCCACATATTTGTTGCAGTCTGATGTGTGTTACAATGAGTTTCACTAATCACACAGTGGATGTGGCCATTAAATCTGATTTAGAGTTGGTTTTATTGCTTTATAGGTGTTACACATGACACATACAGTCTCTGCAAAAGAAATCCAGTTATTACTATATAAATTAAGGTTTCCTTGTGTCATATCTTCTTTTTTTGCAGAAAAAATGCTACAATCTGCATCAAACTTATTCAAAATCTTAAAGTCTATGCTTCTTAAGAGGAAAAAGAATTTGTAATCATAGCCTTACTTTGTGAGACATATTTCTCATTGTTGTTACCCATCTCTGTACTTGTTCCAGTTTTTCCTCTTTCTTTTAATAGTTTTAGAGACCAGAACTGGACTTCATATTCAGGGTGTGGTCTTCCCAGTGTTAAAAAAAGTCAGACATATTTCATGTTTTGTAATTAAAGTTCCAGGGGCATATGAAACAGACAATGGAAACCACAGAAAGATCTGTGGGGCCTGGTTGTGGATGGGGGTTGGGGTTTAGGTGCATTTCACATGACAGCTAGAGAATGGATGTGAATTAATGAGGCCTTTTCTTCCTCTGCTCCTGGAACTGTTATGCTAATGTGGGAAACTGTGAACAAGTATGAGAAAAAAAGAATAAAGCTAAGAACCAAAACATTGTTCGTCACTTTCTGCTAGTCTGAGGCTTCACCATTTAAAACTGCATGCTGCTTTCTATCTGTGTGCTAAGCACTAATCTATATACACAATTCATCCCCTAATCTAGTCTCATATATGGTACTTTACTTAATATCTTTTGAAACTCTAGGTATACCATATTACATGATGAAATTTCAGATTCCCTGTCGTAATAGATGAAATTGAAAAATTCTAGTAAATTTGTAGAAGCTATATAATTATCTAATATCATTTCATGAACTAATGGAAATTTTAGTTATCTTGTGTTTTCAGTCATTTAACCTAAAATTGATATGAGACTAACGGGCACTGTTCTTATTTCCTCTCTTTATAGGTATGGTTGACATTTGCCAATTTCCAGCTTTTAGGTACCTTACATCATGTTAGTGATTTGTTTAATATTTCGGTTGCGGCGAATATCAGTTGCCATGTGAGCTCCATCAAGAATTTCAGGCTAGGTTATAAGGACTAGTTTTGTTTTGTTACTTTTTCCAGCATTTAACCTAAAACTGACATGTTGCCTAATGACCAGTAATTTAAGACATATATCTAATCTTTTTTTTATATGGGTGTCATTTGCTAGTTTCCAGTCTCTAGGTGCCTTACATTTCAATAGTTTTTGTTAAATATTTTGACATGGGAAATGTGATTTACTATCTAACCTCCCTCAAGAATCTTGGGACACGGTTATCATAACCAGTTGATCTGTTTGGCTTAATTTGGTCCACGTATTTTAGCACATCATTACTCTCAATTTCCTGTATTTAGAGGGATGGATACTTCCCTTTCAACCTCATTTACTCCCTCATGTCTAGTTATTAGTGCTCCTAATGTATCTTTGCTTCCTTCGTCTTGCAATTTGGAAAAATTCCTTGAGGCTATTCTTAACTTTGCTTTTATACCTTTTCACATTCCTACTTCATTTTCACTAATTCCAGATGATTTTCATTGTTTCCCATGAACTTTTGTTTCTTAAAAGTATTTTCTTTTAATGGCAAATTAGTATTTTTCCTGGTCATTCAGGCTGAATTGGAGTTTACCCTGCCTCTTTGATCAATTCTTGATATGTTGGAGAAAGAAGTACTCCTTAAGGTACCACACTGCAGACTTTGGAGTGGACTGACTGACTGGCTTGGCAGGCATTTATGTAGTTAACCATATTTTGTCATTTTTGTCAAAAATGGGTTCAAATATCTTGTGTGTGTGGACATTTCAGTGGACAGTGTCAATTGCTTTATTAATAACTACTGCCACTAGCTCTGCATAAAGGGAGTTGTGGTTGCTCACAGTAATCCACAGTATGTTGTGAGGTCCATGCACAGTTTGGTAATCCAGTGACTTGGTGTAAAGCAGTACTATGTAGGTGAGTATGACATTTTGGTTGACTCTGTTGTGGATTAGTTTTTCATGGACTTTGGATTTTGAGGACAGTTGTAATATGGGATGATAGGAGAAATGGGAAGTGGCTTGGAGGGTTTCAAGATAGGTACTACACTGGCAGATTTCCAGACATTAAAGATTTTGTTAAACAGCCTGAAGTGCTTGGATTATGACCGGGCCAATGTTTTCATGTGGAAGTTTGATATGGTGCCAGGGCTAGTTGCAGGAAAGTTCTTTAAGATGTCACCTTTTTCAGTCCAAAATGGATATGTTGCACACTTGGGATGAGAGTCCTACTTTCATACATAAGTGATGATGTTCCTTACCATTTCAAATATCCTGGAGCATCTATGAGCATTATCCAGATATTTGTCGACAACACTAATAACTCACTCTCAGAAATTTCACAGCTATCAATCATAGTGGAAAGACCCTTTCTTAAGCGCATATCTTGTAGCAGTAAGTGACACCTTTGCATCTGATTGCCACAAACATATGCACAGGGTGACATAGGAAGAAAAAGAAATAGATTTGATGAAAAGGAGCAATACAGATGAATATGAGGATAATCATGAATTTGTATGGGACCCTGTCATGAGTTACATGGTGGAAAGAGGCTCACTTCCAGAGAAAAGTGAGAGACGATAGCTATTCAATTTCCATATCATCTCGGCTTTTCTGTTTTCCCCATCCAGGAAATAATCTCATGATGTTTATACTATTTGTGCATATTTTTGATGGGTCAAGCGCTGGAATAAAACAAAAAAGTGGCATAACTGATGAGTGAAGTGAACTATTTCCAGTTATTTTTCAATGGAATCATTATGGATCATACATCTCTGAAGCAACAAATAATTTATGTTGTTTATGAAATGGAATCATTTGGTTCTCATATTAAGAACCTATATTGCCCAGCTATGGGTCTCCTCAGTCAGATCTTTGAGAGTCTTTAAGTGCAGTGACCAAACATTAGTAGCACAGTCTAGCTTTGGTATAATACAAATAGTGAATAGCATGCTTGGCATTTCTTATGTTCTTAAAAATGAAAGTAATATCTTCCACCAGACAAGTCTGTCTCCTTCAAAAATCCCCTGGGGTGAATCTCTAGTGAAAAGTTAGATACTCTGTCAACTCTTGAAAATCCCCTATGACAAAGTAATTTGTGGTTAATTTCTGACCAGATGATGACTAAACCAAGACGTTCTTTCACCGTGTCACATCCTGACATCTCTGCATATACTCGCATTGAATTTTTATCAGCCTTCTGTCAGACAAACATTGAAGCTTGTTGAGGTACCCTTATAAAATGAAGCACTTCTAACAATTGCTTTCCTCATGATCATGGCGTCATCCACAAACATAATCATGTATAAGTTCAGTCTTTCAGGCTAAACATTTACACTTTATTCCATCCTTCACTTTATTCCATTCATCCATCATTCCTGTGCAATCCGAGTACTTCTTTACATCTTTTCTAATCACATTTCTTGCTTAACCTCATGGTATGGCATCTGCATTGTTCTCACTTGCATTTCAGATTCATGAAACTCTGCGGGTGTGAAATTCTTAAATATTCTTAATCATATTCTAGTTAGGATTAACTAGAATTATATACTCTAGCAAGTCCATCACATTAAATAGCTTTCTAACATGCCTCAACTTTCTTAGCTTCCCTTTCCTTTTTGTCTGGTAGATTTTCTAGACACGATCATCACCAGCTTATATTTGCCAGTGTGTACATGATTGGGAGGAAGTTTTACACTTGTTTTTTGAATGCATGAGTATGTGTCACTGGCTTTCTCTTAGCTCTGATGATACTCATTCAGACATTAAGCTGTTGCCTTCTGATCAACAAAACCTTTCCAATGACAAATGGAAAATGCTAAGCTGTCATCAGAGCATTAAAATAAAATGATACACTGAAATCTAAGCCCCAAAAGGATAGCTAAAGTTGCCATTTACTTTGCAAGTCATCTATTTCCTCTTAAAAATCACATGAAAACAAAAAGTTACATACAGTAAATGAGTTTAATTACAGATCAGTATGTCTGATCCATTTCTAAATACAGTATACAATTCATGTACAAATTTTCCTATCAGAAGAAACAAAATTATATACATATATACACTAACACATTTTCTTTCATTCTAGGCTATGAAGACAGCCTTCCTCAATAGATTCCTTTTCCTAGCATATGATAGTAAATCGACAACAGCCAACTTGTATTTCTCTTCATTCTAGTAAAATTCTATGCAATGCATGATTTTTCTTACATTCTTTTTCCTGGAGGAAGCAGAGTATGAGAAGAGCCAACTTATTGTTGTAGCCTGACCTCATCTAACTACATCAGAAATCTGGTTGGTATTAGGATATCAACCAGCACATAACCATGGCATAGGCCAGTGGGCATTGGTGTCCTTTTCTTAAGTACTCCAATGTATCATACAGAATTTTCCAAAAATATTAAAGTGCTTATCTCCAAATCTTCAAAAGATGAAGACATTTAAAAATTTATTAAAATATTTACAGCATACAACAGATACTTACATCAAAAAGTTCAATAATCTTTCTCAAAATGGCTTTAGGCAAAATTATTAAATCAAATGGGTTTCAACTTGAAAAAGCCTTATGGGTAAAGCTATGGGAACATAAAAAAAACCCTAGACTCGAAGGAATCAAAAAGAGAAGTTTGTAGCACTGACAAAAAAATTCAAAAGCTACCACAAAGCAAATCATCATTACAGATTCCTCAATTCCCTAACACACAATCTATAAGAACCCCTCAATAAAATACATAGTAAAAAAAGACTAGAGAAAATAATGAATGCTCAGAGTTCTCTTACCTTCCAAGATCAATTCTTCAACTGTGACAGCACATACCATGGAAAATGACATAAAACACAAAAAAACTGGATAACACATCTCTGGGGAATAGGCATCCAAACTATAGTAAAAAAAAGAACTACAATGAGGAACTGCTTTTTCAGTTCCACCAGAAATGGAAAAGTTTACTTAATCCAAACAAACCCCTAATGTGCATAGCATGTATCCAAGTCATGAGCTTCAAGCTATGCTGGAAAACTGTCATCACATTAAACCTGCTTCAGATATGCCTTTGACTAAATTCAAAAACAAAGATATGTCAAGACCATTTGCTTCAATACATATGCTATGGCAATCTAACTTGTGCAGGAAACCTAAACAGCCTTGCCCTTCAACAATAAAGTGAAATATCTCGCCTTGTGGAATTGCCTATTTCAAATACCATGTGATACACCTACCAAAGAAATCTTACATGTATGGAATGTAAGAAGACATGTCCTCAACTCTCGTGAAAAATACATTGAAAACATACTCAGGGATCTACAAAATAAGGAATATCTATATATCTGAGACACCTGTTCCAACTGGAACTCCCTCAAAGGGGTTGCCACGACAACAGAGCCTCCATAACTAAAGAACTCCAGTGCCATTTCTTTGTCTTTAGTGCCTCAACCTTAGCAGGCTACTGGCAGAAGACAAATCTAGTGCAGTGTTTGCAGAGGCTCCTAGAGTCAATATTGGCAGTTAGTAGTGTGCAGTGAGGGAAGGTCTAACTACAAGTGCTGTGCTATTTACAGGATGTTTGTCGGCAAACATCCTAATGACTACTACTATCTAATGCTCCTACCTAATATTCCCAATGACTACTACAATCTAATACTCCTACCTGCTACTTACTACCTACTACCCAATATTTCTAATGGCTACTACTATCTAATGCTCCTACCTAATATTCCTAATGACTACTAAAATCTAATGCTCATACCTACTACTTACTACCTACTACTTCTGTCAACTGCCCTTACCATTTTGCCAAAAGGCAGGGTGAGCACATAGTGCTCACCACAGGAAAATCTAGTTATGAAGAATTAGCTGCATGAGTGAGGGTTGTCAAGTACTACATATGATAAGGAGAGATTGTATGTTTGTGGACAGAATGCCAGTAATCCACATGTTAGTGAGGCAGAAAGAAAAGACAGCTACCTGGGTCAGAGAAGTGCAACTTGAAAACCACTAAAGTGCTGTCACTAGGCAGATGTCACTAACCCTCCTGATACCAGCATGGGTAACACTGGTAATATACCTCCCTGGTTGTCAGCTGCCTGCCAACTGTCTACATTTATCATACACTAAAATATAGAGATAAAAAATAAGGAACCCTTTTATGAAGCTCTTGCAGCTTCAAGGATTTGCTTCATTCAGGAGCAAGAAAATGATCCGAGTTATTTGGAGTGGGCAGTTCCTCTACGAGACTTTGATCCTTTTTGTTCACTAAGATGCAACCTTGCCAACGGCAACTTTTCACTTGTGGTGTAACACCATTCGAGTAGAATCCAGTAATGCCCATAGTCCAAGAAAATACCATGATCCCTCAGTAAATGCAAAACTGTCCTGGTCAGGGGTACAAAACTTCAAAGTTGAGTTTCTACAGTCTTCAGGAAAAAAAAAAATATCTCAAGTTTTCTCAAAGTATTTACCATTGCTTAATTCTTATCTAATGACCAATCAACACAGAACTTTAAAGATTTTTTTCTAGCAATTTGTGATGACAATGAGAGAGAAACTTAGCCCAAGACAAAACAAATGTACCCTATATTAACAAAAATAATTATACCAACTCAAAGATACTTATCTAGAAATGCAGTCATATTTGTCCACGGCCAATTACTCCAAAAAAGTCAAAAAGATATGAGAATTCTACACTTATTCACACATGCAAAATGAGCCATCATATTAAATTTGGACATCTTTCAGTTTACTTTTCACATATACTTTCTACTAGAGTAAGCTGAATGAATACTAATAATTAAAAACTGATGCTATACACTTATTACAATAACCTATGTTGTTTGCTGAGAGTGAAGAGGAGTTGCAGATGTGTTTCATGATGCGTGCAAGCACAGGCAATTGAAGGTAAATATGAGTAAAAGTAAAGTAACATTGTCTGATTTTGCAAAGCTCTACAGAGTGTGAGAATAAGATGTGCTAGCCTTTATTACATATGGACTTGGAAAGACTGGAGGAGGTGACAGAATTTGAGTATGTGGGAGCTATCTTGGGAATGTTTGGCAAATGGAAGGAGAGAGAGGGGACAAGGCAGTACAGGATGGAAGAGTCACTGGGTTCCTTAAAAAAATAATGACTGGTAGAGGTGTAAGTGTGAAAGTGATGAAAGGATTAAGGATTAAGAGAGAACATAGTCCTCCTGACCTATGAAGCTGAAACTTGGATATGGAATGAGTTACAGAGGTCAAGAATCCAAGCTGTGAAAATGAGCTATTTGAGAGAAGCATGTGGTATGACTAGATGGAATGAAGGAAACGAGCAAGTGTACAAGAAATGTGGTATGGCATGAAGTGCAAAGGGAATGAATTTAGAACGTGTGAAGCACAATACTTTGAGATGTTTTTGGCATATGGAAAGAATGCAAGACAGGGAGTTGACAAGTAAAGTGAATGATAGTACTAGTAAAAAGGTTGGTGCGGAAAACAGAGTAGAAGAGGACTGGAGGGAGAGAAATGGTGAAAGAATGCATGGAATGGTGTATGCATGGGAAGCATGGAAGGACAAGGATAAGCATAAACTCTTTGGCCGTGGCAATCCCTTCAATGGGAATTCCCAGAGGGAACGGGCATCAGAGATATAAAGATATACAAAAAATACTTAAAATTATCAATCTTGTAAAAATTAATAGAAAAACCTGTTTTCCAATGACTGTATAGTCCAAATTAGCTACTAAAACTCTTTATTTGATTATCCAACATGGTATAGGAATATATAATGTCTATTTCTACAAACAAATCTTTAGAACTTGAGCATTCTGCAAATGGCCAGGAGATGACAGAGAAATCCCAAAATATTCCTCTTCAACATATGCGTTAAAATCATTCTGCATCCCAGTACACAGCCATCAAACTTGTAAAGTTGCATTCAGCTAATTATTCAATCTTGCCTTTTTAGCATCCAAAAATAGATCCTTTCAGTGCCGTTCACAAATTATACTTGATTTGTAAATGTAATATCATTCTAAAAGCCCACACACATGTTCAGTTTGCCCTGTCAGTTAAAATGTGCCATTCTAAATTGCACACTGGGCTTCCCCACACACTATTCAGTCCGACTTTGCAAAAACCTTCTCCTCTGAAAATAATCCCTGCACTAAACATGACTCTCAAAACTACCATACGGACACAAACCAGGCTGTTTGTACAGTCCAAACTTTCAAGTAGTGCCTAAACTAGCAGAAACCAGGCTAATGGCGTGCACAAGCCATTACACCAATACCACACAGGCTTAAATTGGCCTGTGCATACACCAGGCAACTGACAGGCTGAACTGAGTGTGTGTGGGATGTTTAGTACCCTTGTTCTAAAATAAAACTTACTTGGGTAATAGAACTGAAATAAACACTGCAGAGGCAAACAAAATTTATAAACTTACTTGGGTAATAGAACTAAAATAAACACTGCAGAGGCAAACAAAATTTATATCTTAATTCCACAATCAATCCCCTCAAAAAAGTTAGTGTCTATTCTTGCCACTTGGGCAGTTATATATAAAAAGGACTGACTGTCCACCAAGCTTAGTAGAACATTAGCAAAGAAGAACATTCAATCTAACCCAATCCTACTTGCCTACAGAGTATTTTGTGCAAAATCCACATATCTAAATATGTGAGTATAATCCTCATATTAGCTGTGTCATATTGTGACATTTACATCTGTAATCTAGATCTATCATTTTGAAACCATGAAAAAGTAAGTAAAGTATTTAGACCGTAAAATTGGTGAAATAACCACATTTTTTCGCATATAATTGACCTTGAAACTGACATTAGATACAAGGTTATGTTGAAATACAAGCAAGATGAAAGATAAAGAATGTCATTAAAGACTGAACACATGAAAGATAAAACAATGGCATAATACGACTACCATCTCCAGGTTGACAAGTACTAATCCTAGGTTTTGAACACAGCCAGCCTTAAAAGGCAAACAACATTAAAACTTTAGCTAATTAGATAAACAAATGTCACTATAATGCATTTATCATGAGTTAAATAAGAATGGGTAAATATACTGTTTGGAATATTTTAAAATAATCTGCATTATGTTCCACGGGCAGAAGTGGAATTTCATTGAAGTTTTGAAACACATGAAATTCCAGGTCATATTTTTTTATAGGGGTATAATGAAAAAAAAAGAAGTGGAATTGTCAAGCTAATCAATTCTTCAGATGCTGGGAAATAATTTCAAGTTTACATCTGATGCACTTGGTCAAAACCATCACTAAACCAGGGTGTGACTCCCCATGATGGTCAAAAAGACTACATATGACTTACATATGGACAGATAATGGGTGGACGGACAACGAATGGATAACAATGGACATAATCCCCTTGTGTATACCATGCAATACAGAGAAATAAAAAAAAAGTTCCAAAATAAAAATTGGCTTTTTAACCAGGTGATATGAACAATGTACATTGGGAAAATGCATAGTTTCTTGGCTAGATAAACATGCAACACAAGCAGAGCAGCAGTTTGCATAAATCTACCCTAGCAATAACTTTCAAATACAGCCAGTATTATAAAGTTAAGATAAAGGAGGAGCCCAACACAAAAATCAGCATAAAACTATGTAAATCACAGTAACTGCTGAGACTGAAGTTATAGGAAATTCAGTTACTTGAGTTATGAAAAATTCTTTAAGAATTACATAGCCTCTATGGTATAAAAGAAATAGTCTTGCCTGGACTCCAGATATGCTTATATCCTGCCTCTTGAGTCCTAAAACAATAATCCCCTGGAGTCCTGGGATAAAGATGTTGCATAGGAAACTAGACATTTCAAAATGTATCACCCCCACCTGAAGCAAATTTTCACCTCGGTGGCAAAACTCTAACTCGATTTACAGCATAACCAAAACCCAAGAAGTTGAGAAATTGACACGACAATTGTGTTAACAATAAACTCAATTGAACAGGTCAACATTCTCTGAAACTTGTATGTGATAATTTGTATCCATGTCAATCAAAATAAAATGCAATTTTTACACAGATGAATATCATCCATGTAAATGCATAATAAGATAGCCTTTTTCTTGTACAGAACTTTCAAGTTAAGCATACACTCTGCTGTCAATTTAAAGACCAAATGCAAGGTAAGAAAGACTATGGGTAGTGAAAGAGGACATCATCCATGGACAAGGTCCTCTCTAGTCATGGGATATGTTAGTAAACACATACAACTGACTGGTGTTACTGGACTCCACTTGCATGAGATTACCCCATGACTGGAAAGTCACCTTCCACAAGGTTGTGCCACTGTCAGTAGACCAAAAGGAGTGCAATCTCAAAAAACTTTTCACTCCAAAGGAGTTGATCATTTCCCTACCATTGACTGTAGTGTAGCCTTGAAGCTACGACAGCCCAGTAAAGGGGGTCCTGGGGTTACATATGTAATTACAAATGAATGAATCCAGCAGCTTTGATCTCGAGTACTGTTTTTCTTCTGATTCATTCTTTAGAATATAAGACTGAGTCATGTTCAGCTCCTGAGTGTTATCACGAGACCAGTGGATAGGGACGCAGTTTCTAAGCTTCTTCAGGCTGTGTCATATACTTTCAAAGATTTCAAACAAGCAAAGACAGGATAGTTGTACTGGACCAGTCACTTTTGCCTGGATTTTGGAGAAAATCTAAATCCATTCATATGCACTACAAAGATACACGACAAAATTGCAGTGGTCTCATTCTGTAAACTGCTGAGCTGTCTCACCTCACTTGCAGGTGCCATCAGATCTTTAGCGTGCACTACGTGCCGATGGTTCAGAAGATATCAAGTAACTACTGAGAGAGATACCACCTTATAGGGACAAAGTATGCCCAAAGTACAAGCATATCCAGTGACTCTGTTAAAAAATGAGATGGCAAGCAAGGCAGGTCTTAGCCATTCATTATTTTTCTACCACATCTAGCTATATTCATACAAGCTGCAGAAATATCCTACAGGGTTTAAATATCATTCACATACGTCAGTAAACTACAAAAGAAGTATGAGGACAACAACTGATATAAACATACCAGTAAACAAAAAGAACCTGCAAATTTTTGAGCATTCATAAAGAATTAATGACCTTAATTTGTTTAATTTGTTTATGGATGGGGTTGTTAGGGAGTAAATGCTACAGTTTTGGAAAGAGGGGCAAGTATGCAGTCTGTTGTGGATGAGAGAGCTTGGGAAGTGAGTCAGTT
>JAUUEG010036308.1:0-11846 GCA_032361445.1 Panulirus gracilis | reverse complement strand
GAGTCAAGAGGTGGAATTAGAAAACCATCAAAGGAGATGCGAGAGTTGTGAGGAGTTTTTGATAGAGATGGGTAGAAATGGGGTCTTGGAGGCATTAAACTAACCAAGATTTTGTTTACCCCATTGAGATATCCTGTCCAAGTCTGAGTTTACTGAGGAGGCTGTGTCAAAATAAGAAACAGATTGAGTGGGAGAAGGAGCAGAACTGAAGGATGTGGATGAATACAGTGCTGAGTCATCAGTGTACGAGTGCATTTAATTACATGTGAAGAGGAAATCATTGAAAAAGAAAGGAGAAAAAGTGTAGGGGGCAGGACAGAATCCTGAGGGACATTGCTGTTGATGGAGAAATGGGGAGAGACTGATCCATCAACAACTATAAAAAAGAAAAAAAATCATCATGCAAAATCACCAATGTGATCAACTACTACACAAGAAAGACATTGGTAAATGTGTGACCATTTATATTTGTTTCTTAATCATCAGTTAGTTATGAGATTCATCCTTAATTGCATGCTAAAAATCATATTCATAATGAAGATTGAAAAAGAATATAAAGCTATCACTAAAAACTTGCATATTTCTGATAAAAAGTTATCTGAGAGCTTGAGGGGTTCTAAGATGGCACTAAGAATTTCTTTCAATTATCAAGGTTCTGACCGAGTCCCTCAAGAAAGTTTCATTCACTTGCATAAGCATTCGAAATTCCCTCATTAGTTATCTGAATCAAGTTTTCTGATAAAACATAGTGTTGTCATGAGGGGAACAGTAATCTGAGGATTATGTCCAATCTTCTCCAAGAGATGAGAAACATCATTATCCAGGGAAAAAAGTAAAGGAAGGTACCTGAAACAAAAGTAATGCTACTTTTCATTCAGGTACCTAACATGGCCCTGTATGAATATTCACTAAGTCACCTAGGCTATTTTAACATTTTCAGTAAAAATACTCTTGTGAAACATAAAATATATTTTGTGGAAGCTCCTGTACAGCTGCTAACTTAAAACTTCCTATGATGACCACAACTGAGTTTGTTCTCAACAGGCTGAGTATAGCTTGGAGGTGAGGACCCCAAGCAACAATGTTTACTTCCGGAACTTCACTGTCTTCCTCACAGGTGAGTAATGGAAATGGCTGATGAGGCAGCATAAGTGCCTTGTGAAATGAAGCACCACTGAAAAGGGAGGGTGAAAAAAAAAGATGAAAGGAACAGTAGCTCCAGCTAAAGTAGGGTAGCAGCACTAGTGCATGGATCAGTTGCACAAGCTAAATAAGTAGTGCAGTAATACCAGTCAAAGGGGCAGTAACATCAGCAGACAGAGGAAGAAGACAGCAGAACTGGCAGATGGAAAAACAGCACTAATGAAGGAGGCAATGGTACAAAATAATAGGATAGTAACACTAGTTGATGGGGAAAGTTGCACATCCAGGCAGTGAGGTGAAGTAGAAGCATCAGTTTATTAGGCAGTAAGACCATCTGATGGGTTTATTGAGGAGTAGTGTATCAACTGTGAGCAGTGAGGAGTTAGATCTGAGCATGACTACCTTCCTACAGTACTTCTTCCACAAGGATAGCAACTGCAGCAGACACCTAGCCTGGCAGATGGGCATCAACATACAAGATAGTAATGTCGTCAAATGGGGTACTTTCATCATCAGGTGTAGTAACAATTAGATGGTGTAGCAGCAACAGGAGATGGGGTAGTAACATCAAATTATGGGATCGTGATATCGGTTGATGGGGGTAGAAGCATCAACTGATGGGGTAGAAGCATTTTCAGATGGGGTAGCATCAGTTGCTGCTCAAAGAAACAGCTACTGGGAAGCAACATTACATGGTGAAGTAGCATAAGGTAATAAGGCAGTGGCATCAGCTGGTGAAGTAGTAGTATCAACTGATGGGATAAAACATTCAGAAGGGACAGTAGAATCAGCTGACAGGGTAACATCACCAGCTGAAAATAAAGGTTTCCTTGAGAGAGATCTAACAGGGACCATAGTAGAACCCCCCTTTCCTTTTTTCCTCCTTATCCACCATGGTGTGAAATATGTGCATGGAATATGAGTGAACTGGAATCATTTGGTATACTGGGGTCAATGTGCTGTCAATGGACTGAACCATGGCATGCGAAATATCCAGGGCCTGGATATTTATAGGGAGCTGTGGTTTCAGTGCTTTGCACAACAGCTTGAGTATGGATGTCAGTGAATGTGACCTTTCTTCATCTGTTTCCTGGCACTATCTTGCTGACAATAGGGGCAGCAATCAGATGTGAAGTAAAGAATGTATACATATCATTTTTTCTTTTCTTTCATGTATTCATACTGTTTCTTTATGTGTATTTGTGTTGAGACAGAGATGGGACAGCAGGCCAGGAGCTGCTATTATGATGACTGCATATCCTACCTTCCACGCATCTACCAGCACTCTTCTGCAGCCCTGGTGGAGGTGGGAGGTACACTTACTCTCCCTTGCCGTTCCCAAGGGCTTTCCACTCTTCACTCCTGGCACGTCAACAATACTCAGATCTCCCACAACCATTCCAACTACCAGGTTATTATCCTAACTGCCAAATACCTACACCCCTCCCTGACACACATCTGAGTTCCGTTCTGGATGACCAGTAGAACCTCAAAATAGATGCAAGTCAGACGCATGTCAGCATAGCATGTAGAATTCGTATACCTGTACAGCATTCTTTTATCCTACTCAATTTCTATCATGATTAACTTTTTTTTTATGAACCAGCTTTATTATATGATTCTGTAGTTTCTTTTTATCTTTTTTTAAAGACTTTTTAAGTTATATTTCATTTACATTTTTTAATTTAATTTTTTTCTTGGCTGTAAGCATGGATGGTCATAAGTTGCATATGTCATAAGCAGGGGATCAAGTGTATTTGTTCTCTTGAATGGGAGTCCTCACTGCTGGCCAACTACCAGCAATGCCAAGAGAATCCCATTGTTAGGTGATCATCTTCACTGATATGTGACTATCCTCGCAGGCAAATGCATATTCTCATTCAGGCAAGTGTCCTCAATGCCGCATGACTAATCGCTGAGCTTATTCTTGAATCATGGAGACTATTCTTTACCACAAAGACTACTTGCTCTGCTACATTTCTATCTTCATTAACATGCTCAGTTCCAGCTGTGATGGAACTGCTCAGTGACAGAACTAGCCATCAAGAAGACAACTCTTAATGCTGTGACCAGTGTTAAAATCATAAATTGGCATTAAAGAAAGTCAGTGATAATCTAATAATCTGATACCACTGATAAAATGACCATTATCTGTGCACAATGGGGTAAGTGCTAATCAATTATTTGTATAGCAAAGGGATAGTGTTCTACACTTGTGGGGTCCCATTTCTTGCCCTGGTGGAAATGTGGTCTAGTGTTGTGCTGCTTATCCATTTCCAGCAATATCATCACCAGTAACAGTATGCCCTAGATTTGGAGCTGAGCTTATGACCCAGAATAATGATGTACTGACCACTAACAATCTGCTCCCATACAGCTGTTGGGCAAAACCAAACTAACAATGCCATCAACAGGAATGCAATGATCATTAACAGTACGCCCTTGTGCAGGTGCTTGCCAATGGGGACCTGGTTATCCAATATGTAAACCAGCATGGTCCTGTTCGATACACATGTAGGGTCTCAAGCATGCGCTACCCAGGCATCCAAGACACTGTCTTCACTGATGTCTCCCCGCAGGTATGTATATGTGTGTGCTTGTTCTGCACTTGGGCTTTATTTCCTAACTTTCTCAACTATGAAAGAAATTTGAACACTTCTGTGTACTGCTTCTAACTGGTTTCGTAAGTCTCATAAGTTAACTTCTCATTTCTACCATACCTATTTCTATTGTTTCATTGGTCACTCCATTCACCATCTCTTTGCTAACTTGTTAAGTCTGTCCACCACTATTCAGCAATAGAAGTATCATCTCACACCTGTCCTGACTCCTACATTGCTTAGTCTCTGTCGTATTCTCTGGTTATATAGTTCTACCCAGTTTCAAAGAATTTTTGAATATTCACATCATTGAATCCAAAACGTGAAGTAACAGGCTCTAATTATTCCTTGAACCCTGGCTCCCTAACTTCAAGTATTATTCTCCTTATTCACAGTTAGACTTTACCAGCTTTTGGTTTCCATTTAACATATGCTGTATATATCACTGCCAGAATAATTATTTGTCTATGTTCTTGAGGGCAAATCTGACAGTAACCATCACAGAGTTTACCCCAGCTCTCCTAATGAGAGGCTTAATGGAGACAAAATCAGCAAAATATCAACACCTAAATCCCTTTCTCAAACAAGATAGAGAAAACTAATGAAAAACAAAGAAATTGGATAGCTCTGAAGACAAAAAAAGAAAAATCATACACTGGCCATCACTATCATACAAAAAGAGTTGATATACAGAGCAGGCATGTGAGACTTACCCTCTGAATTTTGATATGAAAGTGCTCTCTGTATTGAGAATATTTTCTGAATGATGAACATGCTACAACTGAGTTGTGTCCATTCTCTTGGGCTCCTGCAGTGTACTTTATCCTTACCAAAGTAACTGCAAGAGCAAGATCAAAATGATGTGAATGGCAGTAGATGGACCAGGCAAGTATAGAGTTTTATGCTAAACAAATACCCGGAATAACCAAAAGCAACTTTTGAATTTCAACAGCAGTGCTACGCGAAGTATTCAATGCATTTGAAGCTTTAACATCTAGCATCATAATGCAGCAAAAAAACTGTGAGAGTACAAGAGCGATGGAATAAAAAAAAACTGCAAACAGTAGCATTGTTCTCTAAACCATCCTGCAGACAGGTGCTTTTGTATTTTGGGTAGTACAGCACTATCACTGCATGCAAAGACATTAGCGAAGTAAAGAAAAAAAAATTTCAATGCCTGCTCATCTTTCCTTCCTTGGTAAAGTAACAGGAAGAACAAACAACTGAGCCTTCAAGAAAAAATGATCATTTGGCTCTTCCTGTTCCTACCGTACTTTCAGTAAGTGATAATACAAGAGGGAAGGGCTTCTAATCACTACTCAAGCCCCTATTGGTCAACTTTTATGATATGCACAAGATATGGGCAACTCCCTCCCAAATCATGATGAAAAGGTATTATTCATTCATTTATCATACTTAACCGCCGTCTCCCATGTTAGCGAGGTAGCACATGGAGAAGACCATTAAATATGCATGTTTATGCCACACCCATGTTAACAGAACATGGCACCTACTGCTCAAAAAACCCTCATAAATATTTTTTTTTCATTCACTCGCTATGGAATAATATCAAGAGACAAGCCAGGTAGTGTCAACTAGGAAGTCTATGAATGTAGAGATTTTGATCTTTAATGTGCAATCCAAGATCTGCACTGGACAAAGTGATAAAATCCTTGGTACCACCTGTTGATTCTAATCCAGTGACTATGAAAACACCAATCTGTGATCCAAAAAAGCAGACCGTGGTCCAAAATCTGACCCACAGCCACTATACACAAACAATGTCTCTAGTTGTTCTATTTTTCATCTTCAAAAAAAAAATTTATTGGTGACATCATGAAAATGGGAACATTTAAAAAATGACAGGTCGTCACCAAATCACCCGTTTCTCTTCTTACAACATTTGAAATTTCAGAGTAACTTAACTTTTTTGTTATTTAAGATTTGTAAATTCAGAAAATATTTGCTATATTCAAATATTTTACAATGAATATACCCTTATTCAATCCCTAAGACATGCAGTCCTACATAAAACATTAACACAGAAGCACTCTTGAATAAATTCATTTACTGCACTTAAGGAAGTGCTCCTGGTATAAAGAAAGTACACAATAATTCAGTATTTGTTGAAATATGATGATAACAAGGTGACAAGCTTTGACTTCCAGTGATGTGGCTTTCTGGAAATAGACTGCAGATGAGAATCTTCAGCCCTCTATTATCAAAACTGTTAAAACAACAATGAAGTAATATCAAATAGGTGAATACTGTGCACCATGAAACTTCATTACATCAGCAAACATTAGAAAAAAACAGGATAAGAACATAAGTATAAAAACTATTTCATGGGAGTCCTCTACACAGCTTTCTCTATACATCGGTGAAAAGATGGAATACTTTTCTGAGCATTATATCCTCATTTCGTTTATGCTAATTATCAATGATTACCCAGTACATCCCAATTCAACACAACAAACTGTAGAAAACTACATAACATGTAAATTTATACGACAATTTCTTTCCTCTTGCTTGCTATTACTTCACTGGTCTCATCATTTGCCTCTCTTACACACTTTTTCAAGGTGTTTACCTTGAAAAAGTGTTTTAGCTGGTTAGATGTGAGTCACTGGCTTATGAGTTATGTGTTACAGGTACAAGACCAGTAAGTGAGTCACCATCTTCAAGCTGACCAACACCACAATCGCCTACTCTGGACCATCCATCCTCCATCACATATACATATATGCATATACTTATCCCATAATGCTTAGATCCAAAGCAAAGCTCTTTGCATCCAAATCTAAATGCAGGGGAAAGACCAACCAACAACAGAAAAAGGATGAAATGTTTAGCCTTAGGTCGAACTAAAGGGGCTGGAGTTAAGCTGTAAGTTGGTAAACAGATCTCTCAGAACCTCACAAGTATTGGGCTATATGCTAGTAAGTATATCTCTCACCAGCAGAATCATATCTATCACTCTATTTTCAGAATTCCATTTCCAAATCAGTTTGAAAAAATCAGGTACATACAGCCTCTAAACATCAGTTATCACCAGAATCAAGCTACAAACTAGTACATGGATCTCCTACAGTCCCATATGACCATATCACCGATGACTTGGCTATGAGAAGGTACATAACTATTCTCATAAGCTTACATCATGTTACCACTTATCTTCAAAGCCCACTCTGCTGGTACTGCGCTTATATGTGTACAAGTTAATCGACCCACACACAGATTAATTAGTTCAAAATATACAAGTAATAAATAAATAAATGAATATATAAATATAATATTATCATTATACTTAAATGCTGTTTCCCGCATCAGCAAGGTAGTGCCAGGAAACAGACGAAGTATATCCTATCCACTCATATACACCCACGCCTATACATATTCTTTCTTTCATACTATTCGCATTTCCCGCGATAGCGAGGTAGCGTTAAGAATAGAGGACTGGGCCTTTGAGGGAATATCCTCACCTGTACATATTCATACTTGCTTGCCTTCATCCATTCTGGCACTACCCCACCCCACAGGAAACAGCATAGCTACCCCCTGCTTCAGCAGTGTTAAAGCTATGTTTCTGTGAATGAAAAGCAAATGAATGTTTGTACTTAGTGTCATTTCTTAAATCTGCTGTTTGTGCTATTCTGCAGCAACAAAGGAGGAGTGATTGTAAGGTATGATGTGGTGGCAAGCGATATTAGCATACCTAATGCTGATCATCCCGCAATTTGCTTCCAAGAATTAGGCAACAAACAGTAATTAGTTCCAGACATGCAAATCATTACTAATCTTCAAGCTGATGAATCCATGCTATTCACTGGATTAACTGATCATCAATATCATTCAGGTTAACCAATCATTACGAATTCACAGGCTAGCTGACCACCACTAAGCAACACTGATTGATCATTACTAATCCACAGACTGGTTGAGCAATACTAACCTTCAGGCTTGTCAGTTATAACTAATCTCCAACCAGGATGAACATTACTTATCTTCATTGCAATCAGTAAATATTAATGATAAGACTGGTTGATCACTAGTAAGACCTAAATGGGTGAGTTGGTACCAAGTGTTATAATCTTCAACTTTATCAGTCATTACTAATCCCTTGGGACCAATGGTCATCAAAATTCATTGGGGGGGTTGGTAACTTTTAATCACTAACATGGTTGATCCATGCTACTCCCAGCTGGTCAGTCATTACTAATCCCACTGGTGGTCATTCAATATTAATCCTTGAGTTAGTGAGAGTGCTTGGTCAGGCATTACTAAGCCCAAGAGTGGATTACTCTCACACTAATCCAGATGGCCAATCTTCACCATAATTAACCAACTGAGAGATTTTTCCTAAAATCCCTTGAGCAAACAAGCCTCTCAATAATCCTAAAGCCAATCAATCCTTACACAAAAAAACCAGACCGGTAAATCTAAATGTCTGAGCTGTGCTCCTCCCTTTACTCAGTTGCAGCCATCATCAGATATATTGACCGAACTTGTAGCATCCAAGCTGGCAAAACCTCACAGCAATCCTGAAGCTAGCCAATTCTCACAGCAATCCTCAAGCTAGTCAATCCTTATAGCAATCCTAGTACTGGTTAGTTATTTCAGTACCCCATTAAGTACTTAATCCTTATAATCAGTGTCAGAAAAGTCTTACCAGCATCTTGACCACAGCTTCAAAAGACTTGACCCTTGATGACCTATCACTAAAGCCTGAAAGAACAAGATATGAGTGCTAAGTGATGCCTTATGGAGCAACAAATGAGTGTTAAGTGATACCTTATAGAGCAACAAATGATGCACCAATCAGTGAGATGGTAGCAAACAGCCTCGGTACTGGCATTTTGCTGTCTTACACTTGCTGTATCCTATAGAACTGCTGTTACAGTGTAGGACCCAGCAGTAGCAGGCAAATATGCAAGGCCTTACAAATGCTGTCCTTAGTGGTGTCAGGATGAGCAATAGTCCAGATGCCAAAGACTCTTACAACATGGCAGAGATCATGTTATGCTAACCAATAACCAGTGAATAGTAGTAATGAGGATAATTCAGCATTATCAGTGACATCTGGTACCAAAGATGGCTACACACTATAATCAAGTATGACCTAGTACACTAAGGATAGTCCTATTCTAACCAATAATGACATCTGGCGTAAGTGATAAGCCCACTCTATCCACTAGTGACCTCTAGTAACAGGAATGGCCCTACCTAACAACTAATGGCCTCTGGTGCCCAAGATGGTCTCACTGTAACCACTCATGACCTCTAGCACCATGAATAGTCACACTCTAACCACAAATGACCTCTGGTTACATGAATGACCATTCACTCAAACTACCAGTATCATCTGGTACCTGTAAAAATTCTACAATAACAATCTCTGGCACTGGAAATGATTCTAAACTAGATATCAATTATGTGTCATCCTGGGGATGGTTCCACACAAACTGTTAGTAGTCCATGGCCTCAGGGATAGTGACAAATGAAGAACCAGTAACAATGTCTCAGAAATTATCCCACAATCTACTACTAACTTATGATACCTAAAATCCTATACTACCACACTACTATTAAACACTGCTGCTCTCGTGACAATCATAAGAAATGCAACACTACATATCACATGTTGAAAACTGGTTTTGGTATCATTTGCTAAGAATCATTTCTGCTAAGGTTAATTCTCTGTTCTCCAAAATTTATGTATAAAAATGCTGTGTAGTGATCTTGTAATAATATTTCAAAATTGTTTCTATATATTCTGACTTATAAATGCACAGTAGAGTTTAACCAGAGCTGTAGTTTGCCAAGTATTCCTCATACCGTAAAGTTTCTGATATATGGTATGTGGACATCTCGCTGGATTTTCTTGGGTATTCCACTGCATTATCATCCAGACCACTTTTCTTCAGCCCTTGACAACACTTTTACCCTCCACCCTCAACAGTAGTCCCTTTTCTCAATTCTTAATCAAAGCCTTCATTCCTCAGCTGTATCACAAAAAAACTGCCCATACTCTTTGCCCTAAGTCTGTGGTCTCAATGTTCCATCTGGAAGTTAAATGTTTACAAAATGATTGTGGTCCCCTTCAACCCTGTACTCTTAGTGCATGTGATTCTCAACATTCTCTTCCTATAATAGAATCCAGAATGACCCTCTCTAGTCCTTTACTATTTGTCAGAACAGTTCTCCTCATTTCTCATGCCTTGAACAAGTAAGCCATGTATTTCCACCCACTTTATATCATTCATCTACTTTTTGCCAAATTCATCCTCCACTCATTACTTGAGTAAACCCATTGGGTCAATTTCCACACATGAATTGTTCTTTATCTGCTCTTGATGTAGGTGGCTCAATAAAATAATCTGGTACCTGTGAGTGACTCCACCCACTCAATATCTTCCTCATGAGAGTTGGTCCATCCAATCAATATAATCTTTTTCAGAATGGTTCTCTGTACTTTATATACTCATGAGTGCTTCTATCTGCTCTATGTACTCTTAATGTTAGTAGTTCCACCCACTTCATATGATCTTCAACTGAGTGGTTCTATCTACTCCATATCATCTTCACATGAGTGGTTCCACCCTATCCACGTACTCTCCATAGCAATGGTTTTATCAAATTTTTCATCTCATACAAGTGCTTAAATTCTCAGTTTTCTCACCACATGTGTAGTTCCAAGCATTTATCATCTCCTATTTAAGTGGTGTTCATTAACTCGTGTGTGGCGTTGTGCATCTACTCTTAATGTCAGCAGTTCCACACATACATTTAACCCTTCAGGTGAGTGGTTCTGCTCTCCTTTAGAATCAAAATCAGTAATCTTCCCACTCTATATGCATTATATCTTATATAAATCATTCTGCTTACATATAAAATAATTCATGACTGATTTCTGTCACAGACCTACTTTCATATAATGAAAAAACAAAATTCTCTGCATAAATTGTAAAATGTGGCTAACATAATGATCATAAATATAAATTTGTAGACAGGTGTATGGTATTCTATGTCTCACATATCTACAATATATAACCTTCTGCATGGTATTATCAAATGAAATGGAAATAAGGTCAAATATATTATCAGTAGGTTTAGTTTAGCTTGTCATCATTTGCTGTAAGCAGGGAAAAGCAATACTCCATGTATTGTGATGAAATGTCATTAGTATGACAGTGCTCAAACTCGAATTTACAACTTTATTGTTAGTTATTATAGTTCCTTTCTTTACCACTCATATTGCAGTTACTGATTATTATCTCCCTTTTTCATACATGCCAAAGGGATTTTAAACAGTACAATACAAAATGCAAGATCTGCATATTTGCTCGCTTTCTTTCAATTTTGCTGTGCCATCTGTGTGAAATATGGACGTGGTACCTTTTCATGGTCCACATACCTCCCACAGTCATCTGCTGGTGCCTACTTCTCTCAACAATCCAAAACCAGTAGTTTGCTGGTCCACTCCCCTACTCCTAAGTCCACAGCTACAATCATCTTTTGCTGGACAAGTATCCTTCACAGAGCCCATAACCAAAGCTGTCCTGTAATGGTCTGTATCCCTCTCCATTATTCACATCCATAGTCATTTTCTGCTGATCAGTGTTTCTCCCAATGGCAGTCCAAAAAACATAATTTCCTAAGACAATGTAACTTTCACCAGTTTACAGCTACAATCATCTGGTGATCCAGGTCCATCCCTCCAATCCACATTCCCCATCATACTCTGCCTAGTCATGTCCTTTGTAGCAGCAAACATCCAGTAATTTTCTGTGACTCATGTCCCTTGCATATGATCACAGCACAATGCTTTTCTACTTCTCACGTTCCTCCTACAAGTTCAGGGCCACTACCATTTTCTGCTACTCCAAATCCTTCCTACTATTCTACTTCCAGTCATTTCCTAAGTCATATTCCTTTCATTAAACCACAGCCACAGTCATCTGCCTAAGGTCGAAGGCATCAGTCTGGGGTCAAAAGTCATTCATGCTAGTTATGTACCTTCAGCAAGTCGTTACAATCACTTCTTCAAGGAATGTCCTTTCCACTTGTCCCTCTCTATCATTTATCCTTGGCTTCACTGGCCCT
>JAUUEG010036307.1:1242-17854 GCA_032361445.1 Panulirus gracilis | reverse complement strand
CAAAACCAGCCTTTTAATCCATGAAGAAATATTCCTTGCACAGAGGGATTTATAAACTGCCTGCACAAACAAAAAGTTGTATCCCTCAAAAATCTCTGGTAATCCATAGGTAGCCTCTGAGAGATTAAACCCACTTACTTCTTAAAGCTTGCAGTGGGAGGTTGAGATTGGCTTAACAACTGCATCAGATACAACTTGAATCACATGGGACCTTCATCAGCAGATTTTCTTCTTGCTAGTGGAAGTCTCCACTGCTTATTAAAATACTACACAGCCAACTTCGGCAGATAATGAAATATTACCCAAGAGGTTGAGGAAGTGTGGCCTTGTGTCTGTGTAGTGCATTTTACTGTGTGTGTAAGATGACCATGCAGTGTCAAGTAATAGAAATGCTTTAAAAAATGCAGTTGTATTTTTTTTAGTATTGTATTATCAATATGACTATTAATATGTATGTGATTTAAGAGTGATGCATGATCTGTCAACAGAACAGTTATGTGAGGCTTAGTCTAATGTGGAGTGGATGAAATGTATGTATGTATAGGATGTTGAAGGATTCTTTTTCTTGTCCAAATCTGGTGCCAGTTAATGCTTTGTAAAAATTTTACTTATATGTTTTGTTTGTGTTGATGTTATCCATGTGGGAAGCAAACGTCATCTGTATGTCCTATGTGATGCCTAAAATGGTTGGTGTTTTGTTCTCTGGGAGAGAATTTCCATGGAATAGTAAAGGGAGTATGTGTATGAATAGATTGAAGAAAGCTGGAGAAAGAACTGCTCCTTGGGGAACTCCACCCTCAAATTTAAATGTTTTAGAAATGAAGTCAATGTAAGTGACTCTGGTATGGCAGCTGGCAATGAAATTGGCCAAACAATTTTTGTCCTTGTTGTGGAAGGTGATGCTAACTATTTTTTGTGTGAATATGTCGAGGTAGTCAAATGCTTTGTTGATGTCTTTTGCCTCAACAAGTGTGTGGAAGAGGGTTGTGATTGGCTGAATCCATCTAGGATATGTTGCATGGTGGTGCTTGGGCCTGAAGCCATGTTGTCTAAGTGAAAGCGGCATGCTCTGTTTAATTCTGTCGAGAGGTAATTTTTCAGTTTGGATACTGAGGATAGAAGTGTTATTGGGTGTAGGAGGAGGGGAGAAGGGTGATTTGGAGGGTCTTAGGATTGGTATTACATTGGCAGAATTCCAGATGTTAAGGATTTTACTGTGTAGCCAGTAGTTGAAGATATCTGTAAGTGTTGAACTATAAATGGGTCAAAATGTTTTATGTGAAAGTTCAATATGTTAGGGCCTATCACAAGAGAGTCCTTTAAGGTTTTAATTGCACTGCTTGTGTCAGTGGGAGTGAAGGATTGGTGGGCAGTTGTTTCCACATGGGTCTTATGTAGGTTTTTCATAACTTTTCTGCTTAGGGATGTGGTTGGTTTGTGGCTGATCTTTTATTAGTGTCTTATCAGCATGTTTGAGTGTTCTTTGAGAGAAGGGATTTCAATGGACTGGGTCAGAAGTGCTTCATGAGTAGGGGCTGGAGTGGTGGAATCAGAAAGTAGTTTCTTTAATGTGTGCTAGAGTAGGTTGCTGTTGATCATGTGATTAACTTTGCTGAGGAATAAATGAGTCAGTTTTCAGTTAATCTTTCACTGATTACATTAGTGATGATATCATTCAGAGTTTGCAACAGTACAATGATTTCTACTGATGGTGATTAATTGTGTCTGAACTGGTTTATCAGCTAACGCGGGAAATGGCGAATAGTTTGAAAGAAAGAAAAGAAATTTCTTTTAATGCTCTTTAGCATGGTTGATGTTGAAATATGAGATTGCATGATCTAAGGATGCAAAATTATCTAAAATTTTCTTTCATGTATTTGTGTGGAAGCTGGCCAGTATGTTTTCCTGTTGTATATATAAATCTATTTGGTGTTTAGTGCTGGTGAACAAAATGTGATGTCTGGTAAGGTCAGCAGCTGAAGGTGGTGGGTTGGGAGTCTGGTTGGCTGGTTGCATAAGTTGAGGTTATCAACACTGCCGCACAACAACTTACGATTACGTAACTTTATCCTTTTCCATGCACAGGGTTACATGTGACCTCCTGACACAGAAGAGCTGCACTAAATTTTTTTTGTAGACAGAATCTTAAGTAACCAATTCAGTTACTTAATACAAAAATACAAAAAAAAAAAAGAAATAACTTTGACGTGGTTGGGCATTTTAGTTTCCATTACAATCAAATTAATTTCACCAAAAAAAAAAACCTAGTCAGCATAACAAGTGTTATATAACAAAAAAGTCATCCTTAAGCTTTACATAAGACTGGAAATTGAATTGAGCAGTATCAAGTCTGACAAAGTGAAAGAGTGGGATATTAAGAATACTTCTAAAACTGTTCACTCTCTTTTAAGTTTTTGCCATTCCATTTATTTTTTAATATTATCTTTATTATTCTACTGGTTAATATATGTGTCTTGGTACAGTAAACCCTCGATTTAATGGACTAATAGGGGGAAGGGGTGTCCGGTAATGCCAAAAGTCTTAAATGAATGTACCCTATTTCTGTGCCACATTTAAATTCACATCCTTTCTTTTAACTCTATTACTGTAGGGTTTAGTGCGTGGTGCATTTGTTGGGCAGAGGGCACCACAGCATGGGAATGGTCACTGAACAGTTGGAGGCAAGTCAGACTGAGATAGAGGTGATGCCATCCCTCTCCTGTGAAAGGTTACTTCTTTATGATTAAGTGAGGGCAGACTACCTGCTTTCATTGCACCTCTTACATGTCGCAGTGAGTAGGATTCAAACTTACACAGGAAAATCCCAAGTTATTACAAGGCTAATCACTTTCTTCAGGAGTTGGGATGCACCCAAGGAAATCATCTCAGACGGGGGAACCAATCTAGACAGGGAGGATATGGAATCTTTCTACATAAAAGGGGAATCATGGCCTACATCTCGTCAGCACACTTCCCCTAATCCAATGGATGTGCCAAAGCAGCGGTAAAGGCAGCCAAACAAGTGTTGAGGGGCAGCATGAGTGATGGAGGTAGCCTGCACAACAGCAAAGTGACCACAGGCTATACTCCAATATCTCAACATCCCCCCTAAGAGAAGGAGATAAGTCACTAGCACAGCTGGCAGCAGGAAGACAGTTGCAGGATGGTGTTCCAGTGCCCCAGCAACACTACCTGATAAACCAGTGATGGAGACCTGCTCTACAAAACAGGGAGTGGGCCATAGCTGAGAGCCAGGCCTCATGCAGGACAGCTCACCAGGTGATACCGCTACACTGCCCCAGCTGTCCATGAGCACCCCTGTCTGCATGCAGGACATCACTTCAAAGGTGTAGGACAGATTGGGTGTCATTGTGAAGCCGCATAGACTATACTCAATGAAGCTGGACAGCAGCGGCCGCCACCTGTCCTTGTAAAACCAATGTCACCTACCCCACCATGTTTTGCCAATCCCCCAGTTGTGGCTACACCCAGCTCAGGCAGCAGTGCCCTCACCGTATGGGACAACGCCCCACACACTTGCAAGGTTATTTTGCAGTGGCTCCTGTGGACAGTAAACACACTAATTTGTAAAGTAATTTTTGTTCTGCTCGCATGGAAAAGAAGTGTATTTTTGCTGAGCAGTGATTTGTGTATATATTTGCCTTATGCCCTGTCGAATTTTGATTTCATTTTTTTTCTTGTTCTTACAAAAATGTCACTGTTACCAAAATCTCGTGAGGGGATGTAGGATTTGGTGTATGGTACAACAGTTGGGTGGTAGGCGACCGGCAGTGTGGGAATGCTTGCTGGGCAGTTGGAGGCAGGAGTTACGACTGAGATAGAGGTGATGACATACCTCTCCTGTGAAAGGATACTTCTTTATAATAAAGTAAGGATAGACTACGTGTTTTCATTGCACCTCTTACAATCACTTGATACCATTTTGAATTGCAAGGATTGCAAAATTTTTCAAATAATAGTCACTATTCTGAAATAACAGGCAGACTCAGACCGAAACAAGACAAGTCTAACCCATGCTACCAAGAGCAAGTGTGATATGAAATGCATATGTTGTGGTAATTGAGATTTTTTAATTTAAATTTTTTTTAAATGATTATTAATGTACTGTATTCTTATTTGTTCATTGAGTCCAAAATCTGTTTCATCAGGGTCTATTAAATTGAGGGTTTACTGTATGTTATGGTGGTTTCAGAATTTTGCGAACATGTATGGTTTGGCTGTAAGCAATTTTTGAAAAAAAAATCACTTCCCATGTACCCACGTAGAGTCTGCTTATACTACATACTGGAAATATGCCATAATGTAATCTTAGTAGTATTACACCAATACAATACAACTAAATCATATAACAATATTACCTGTTGGGACAATGTTATATGATAAAAAAGTATAGTGCAGCTCTTCTGTGTCTGAAGGTCACAACTAACCCCTTGCATGGAAGAGGATAAAGTTATTCGTGAGCCATTGTGTGAAGGTGAGGTAGGTTGAGTAAATGGTGATGGCGAGGGGAGGAGGAGATGGTCGCACCATTTCCAATTGCTAGCAGTACACCAATTTACCCTGGCTTGGAAGAAGAGACAGCACTATCCCAAGCCTCCAGGCAGAGTTACCAGGTCACAGAACAGACTTGGGCATTTAGGTGGTGCCATCAGATTCAGAGTTGTCAATATCATCCTCTGAACAGGATTCACAGCATACTAAGGTATCTTCAACTTCATTATCATCTAAAGCAATGACCAGATGTTAGCCATATGCATGCATGTAGTGGGGCATTATAGTGTACAAATGTGGTTTGTCATATTATAAGTCTACATATCATGAACTATGACAACACATTCTTTTACACCAACACTTCATAACACTTCACATCACTTTTACAGATGGATCAGATGTTTAGCATATGCACAGAAGGGCATCTATTGAGAGACACAACAGTGGTTCACACACTAATGATGGTTACAAGTCTGAACTAGTGAAATATCGTGAAATCCAAAAGCAAACTCTTTACAAACGATTCTACACATGAAAATTACTCAATAATGGATTGTGAGAATTTGAGAGAGGAAAAGAGAGATGGGGAGGAGGAGTTTTAATGGGATTGTGCACAGCACCTTCCAGCATGGCTACTGGGAGGTAATGGATGCAATTATGGCATGTACTCCACAGCTTTACCATTTATCTCAATAAAGATGGACTCCCATGAGAGAGCAGACTTTGAGGAATGACTCAAGAATGTCACAAATCAATTGGAATCCCTGGATTTTAGGTCAGATGCCAATTGGATGAGAATAGATGGTGACATGACAGATACATTATAGTGTTTGAGGGTGTTAAGAGGTTTGTGATTAGCTGGTTTGTGAGTAGTTGAGTATGTAAAATAACAGGCATTCAAATCTCTAAAGAGATATGTTCTAGGCATACTTGCAAGCTGGTGTTGTTGGAGACTGTATCAGAAAAACGTGATGGTGTACAATGCCCGCAAATGAAGTTGGCGTGAGCTGGCCTGTGGCAACTATATTGACGCAAATCCCTTTACCTCACCTAAAATAGTGCTGGTGTCCACCAGTGAAGTTGACGCCCTCTAGTAAGCAGTGGCAACTACATCATGTGCCAGCATACCAAATCAGCCTACCTCAGTAGCAGTTTAGCTGTTGTAGGAGGCAGCAGTATTTTGTTGTGCTCCCAATTATGTCCTGGATTTTCTTTGTTGTTTCCTTTTTTGTACCTCTACCACCTTGTAAGGCTGGAAATACTCACCTTACTAGAGACAAAATAGCTTCTACAGTTGCATTATACAAGGGAAATAACCCATTTAAGGAAATTTCTAATATTACTGGTGTAAGCCTGAGATCAATAAAGCAATGGATGAAGAAATTAATGATTCTGGCAGCACTACTACACCAACACACATGAAACACCCTGGAAAAGCCAGAAAAACCTCTCCACATACTCTTAATGTTCTTAAATGTGAAGTGAAAGCAGATTCATGCTCGAGTACAAATGAATCAAAAGAAAAACCTTAAACTGCTCAGTGACATGTCAGTAAGGACACTGCAACACCACTTATACAAGGACCTTAAGTACTGGGCCAGCAGGCTGTGTCCCAGACTACTCATAACCTGTAGGTACCACAAGAAAATAGTTTATTTCTGCAAGAAATATGTAGTGTGGGATATGGCTAAGTTTAGAAGTGTGTTGTGATAAGTCCACCTTTTCTGTGATAGGTTGCCATGGCGGGCATGTATACAGGCAACCAGGCTGTGATCCATTTGACCCCAAGTACATTGCAAGCACTGTAAATTTCCCTGCTTCACTTATGGCATGGGAGTTTTTCATTAATTATGGTGTTGGGGATCTGTAGTAATGCCAAAGAATGAAAATGTGAACATAGTTACCTCGAGCTACTGTGTGAGTATCCGCCAGATTCATTCAAAAAGTGTAAGGCAGAAGTGTTCATGTAGGATGGGGCTCCTTGCCAAATTAGTCACTGATTGGCTTAAGAACTGTGCATTGGTATTTTTCAGTGACTTGCTTAGGAATTCACTGGATTTGAATCCAAAAGAAAAATTGTGGGCATTTACAACAATGAAATTATGTAACAGGATACTTCATCGCTACCCATGCTGGGGGAAAGCCATTTGTGAAATTTAGGCAAAAATGGATCTTAAATGGCTTCAGAGCCAAGCTGCTTCATTCTGAGTAATTTAAAGGAGCATATTAAGAGGAAAGGGAGTCTAATAAAGCACTAGTTGGTGGTGACACACATTTTCATGGATTTCTTTCATATCTATCCTTGATGGTTGTACTGCAGCTCCCCTCATGCCAATTTCATTGATGGGCACTGTATATAATATGTATCTGGTACTGTGAAGTTTTATTTTCTTGGATTGTACTTCTAGGGTACTATCATTGTCTATGAGCTGTTTTGTGGTGTTAGTGGTGCTGGTGAAAGGTATGGTTTAATAGATGAGTGTTATGAGTCCTACTCCGTATTCTTGTACTCTGTCGTTTCTTACACTTGGGCAATTGTGTAAGAGTAGAAAGGTGGGAGGGTAAATCTTGATGTGAATCTGGTTTCTTAAGTGATGTCCATGTGGATGCTGAGTTCTTGAAGTCTGAAATTTCTGTGTGTTTGTTCTTGATACCAATTACATTGTGTTGCAAGATATTTAGTTTGTCAACGGGGTTCTGTGGAGTAAATTGCTTTGTTTGTGAAGAGTGAGAGTGTGTGTTCTGTGATGCTGTTTATTTGGAGTTTGTGCTGTAGGTGGGAGGGTTTGTGATGAGGTTTTGGAAGTAGTCATCTGAGTGGCTGCTAAATTTCCAGTGTTCTGAGTGGTCTACTATGGATGAAACTGATATGCAGTGGAGGTGATACCACTGATTGCAGTTGGAGTACCTAATGCAGTAATCTTGCACTTATCACCGTTGTGTGTTGATCTGTGCTTCTTGTGAGAACTGGATATGCCTACTAATGTGACTTTCCTGCAACCTGCTGTGTTTGTGTTAGTAATAAGGCATCCAAACATCCAACATCACCTTCTTCTACCCCAGAACCAACAGTTGATGCAAGAGGATCTCACTGACCTTAGAAATGAAGCAAGAAATCTTACAATGCACCGATGCTGTTATAGGAATGTCAGCCCTTGGGTTTGCCCACAACCTTGGTAAATTTACAATTTGCCAAGGTAAACAAGGGTTAAAAATACCCTTATGGCGATGGAGAAAATGCTCTCCTTATATAGAGAGCATGAGACAAAGAAGAAAAACAACCTTAGTAGCCTTTAGCTCAGGTGATTTATGAGTGTCTATGTAGACAATAAAGCTGAGCCAGAGCCATTTCAAGCATGCAAAGGATAGCTAGATATTTCATTTGACATCAGAAGCTACATACCGTGAAGGTAATGGGATCTGCTAGTGCTAACTGTGAAGCTGCTGCACACATTACAATTTTCTCTATGTTTATTGGTTTGCTAAATGTATTTTCTAGTTGTGCGATGTTTTTGTAGAACATAACTCCCAGCAATGTATATGGGCATACTGATAAGTGGTTGGTTAGGCTTGACAATGTATGTATGGATTATGATGAGGTCCACCTGCCACCTTCCTTAAACAACACATTTCTCTCACACATATAAGCAGTGCTTCCTTAAATACCTCCAATTCCTCATCCACTTCCTAGCTTCCATTAATCACACCTATTGCCATTTTACACTCAATTTCTCCATTATCTCTTCTCAAAAGCCTCTTTTTCAAGCTAAACACTTTTACCAACCCTCTTCCTATCCATATCAATTCCTCTTTTCATAAAGCCTCCACAAACCCTCATTTCTAAAAAATAATTATCAGACATCCCTCCAGCTACGCTTCTCAGCACATTCACATACAAAAGTCTTTAATTTGTACATTTATCTGTATGTATAAAATCTAAAAATGCCCACTTTCCATCACCCCTACCCACCCACATAAGTATGTCACTCTTTTTAAAAGAAGCATTCCCAATCATCAGTCTTTTTAAGCACGCAACACCACAAACTGTTCACCACTTTCATTCACATTACTGGAAACCCCATGCCCCCAATTATATCCTCAACTGACATAATACCCACTCTTGCATTCATGTCACCAATCAATTATACTCATTTACTTATATCTGTAGACATATTCATTTAGCTACACCTGAAACACTTGCCTCTCTTCCTCACTTGTCTCATTTTCTGGTGAATAAGCATTAACAGTCACCAATCTTGTAATCCACTTTCATCCTTGCCCAAACCACTATTGGGCTCGCTTCCTTACACTCTTTGAACACATTCCCAAAGCTCCCCCTCCAGCGGCTGTGCTACCTCATTCTTAGCTCCTGCCTTCACACTAACCCCTGACTCTATCCCTACAACATTCCAAACTAATATCCAATTCAGATTTGTTACACTCATAACTAAAACATCCAGGTTTCCCTCGTCAAATTTTGGTTACATCCACAAACATTTCAATATTGGAGCCTGAGCCTTCAAGAAGGATGCACACTCCTTATTGTAATACTTTTTACAACATGCAAGGACTACATGGAATGTAGTCTTTCTCTCCTATTACCAGAGATAATAGCCGATAATAGGGACCAGTTCACATGCAGTGTCTATAAAAAACCTTGTCTTCCCCTCATATATTTTCAAAGGTGATAGACAGCTAAGGTTTATTGTGGATACAAGCACATAATGCTCGCAGGGTGAAATCATTGTACATCTGGCTACTGAGTTTAGTGTTTCTAATAGTGTGAGTACTAGCAACACAACTATGTGTGCCTCAGGCAATTTTTAGGGAAGAATGCTCCTTCTTTACTCTTCCTGGCAGCCTCTTCATAGGGGAATTTCACTTATGGGTGCCATATTTCCTTAAACTGTGCTTCAAGATGGTTGGTAATTACCTTCCTATGGAGAAGAAAGCCCAAATTCTTGCCTGGAAGCAAAAAAATTAGGGTAAACATGAGAATTCTAGATGCACTGGGCACTTAAAACATATGACCAGGGGGCTACATGCTGCAACTCCTCACCAATGCCTTGCCTAGAACATTTCAGGAACCTTACCAATTCCATGCCAAGGCACTGACAGATAGTAATGAAGCCAAAGAAGAGATGATGGAGTATTACAATGTATCAAGGCCAAAAAAGAGATGATAGAGCAGTAAAATGTAAGTGTGATGTCATCTTTAGAAATACATGAGGGATGGACAAGGCTTTATGTGGACACTGTACATGTTGGCTTTGGAGGCCATTTTGAGGTGATGAAAGGCCACTTTTCCAGAAGCCTGAATTCAAGATTACACTAAGTTCACTCCATCTTACAGATTGTTAAGAAATGTATCATTAGTATCAGTTCAATATTCAGTCAATGCTTGTGTATTTGAAAAAAAAAATAAGTTTCTCAAATTTATATAAAATCTCTTCCCATGCAGTGCTGGGTACTGTAGCTGCTCTCTTTCAAAATAGCTGACTTGCCAATAGAATGTTATGAGAGGTATCATTATCATCAATTCAATGTATTAAAACACAAAGATTTATATCTTTCATATTGATATAAAACCATTTTCTATCTAAGTCACTTTTTTCCAAGTGGTGCCAGGTACAGTAATCTAATCTGTCTCTTATACAACCACCTGTCTGTTATAAACTAAACTGTCTGTAACATACTTACCTGTTTATTCATACATCCAGCTCTGTGTAATACCTCCACCTGTTTGTTAAACCCAATCTGTTTTTCATATGCCTACCTGTCCAGTGTAATCAAAATCAATCATGACAGGGCTGATTAAACTTGCTTCCTGCAGGAAGATAGCTATTTTCTTCACCAATTCAAAGCTATCTATGGTAGTGCAATGGTACACTAAAAGCAGTTTTGGTTTCTTGATATTCTCCCTTAGGGCAGTGTACATCACTGTAAAGGAAGGATAAATCACCAAGCTGAGTTGACCCTTGGACTGCAAACTCTGCTACTGAGGATGGGGGCTAATTACACTTCACTACATATAGAGCAGGCCAACTTACAACAATAGCACCCCAATCAAGAATGCACAAATGTTCCCATCAAATTATGAAGGGTATAAGTGAACTAAGTATAAGAATGTTATAATCCTTACACATTAGACTGAACAAACTAGAATCGTGCAATAACAATACTTCAAGGCCTTGCCACCTTAATTATCAAGTTTTGTGATAAAAATGTCTTATGCTTTTTGTAACCACATCAAATAATTTCATAATTATCTGTATCTAATTAAAAAAAATATCATCTCATCAAGAGTATCAAAGTTATTGGTAAATGTTACTTTTTTACCAAATACTGTACTGAATGTTGTCAGATATTTGTAAATAACATCAGATACCTCTGTTCAGTTATGGAAGGTGCACTGTCTTGTGGAATATTCAACTATGTGAATGCTTTAATGGACTTCTGACTAGCAATCCTGCAGTTGTAGACGCTTAACAGTTAATCTAGGTCTAGGTGGCTGCTGATAAAGATATAAGTATCTTTTAGGAATGATTACCAGATGAATATTTTTGAGTTGAAAAATTTGAAATTGGTTTGCTATGGGGTTCCTGAGAGAGTGCAATTCAAGTAAAAGTTAGGAAACCTGAAAACAGTAGAAACTTTATAAACCCTCAGGCTAAACTGCAGTCACACATAACTTTAAAAGACTTAAGTTAATGATCTTTTACAGAAATAAGTAGTCATTCCATTGCATATCTGTGTATGAAAATGGCATTTGCATGTTATGCTTGTTGGCAGAAAGAGATCTGTAAATACATTGGTGTCATGTGATAGGTGAGTTAGAAACTCAAAAACTTCAGTATCACACATACGTCATCACATACAAAGTTCCAATGAAAATATAAGATTAAAGACTGAAGGTAAGAAATACACAAAACATTCTCCATAAATGTACCAAACCAACAAAAATACACAAAACATACTTTACATAATATGATATTTAATGAGAGCTTCCTAGAAAATGTAGTACTGAGGAGTTGACATCGTGGTGGAATGGATTGCAAAAGAGTGAGGAGAAGGGATGGGTAATAGAGTGCTCTACATCTATCCCTGAATTATCTGATCCAGCAACCATCTCAACATGGGGTTGAGAATTTCATAGGCTTTATGAAAAACATATCCAATTATGATCCTATGCCTTGTCTTTTTCTCTTTTTTAAAGCTCCCTGTAGCTATGAGAAACATTTACAAGCTTAACAAAATACAAAGCAAGACCTATATTAAAAAAGATACCAGATGTCAGACAGTGTCAGAGTAGGTAATGACACAAGCCAAGCAAGAAGTTACAAATGCTGACAGCATACAAAAGTTTAAAAAGTTGTATGAAAGCTATGTCTGAAAAACATAGTCATTCCCCATACTGCATGAATAGGTTAAAAATAGGCAGCTACATATAGACAGACAGACAAACAATGATCAGACAGATTAACTGAGAAACAGATGGACAACACTAAGCATGAAAAGAATGAGAAAAATGCTTAATAACCACAGAAAACACCTGAATGAAGATATCTATTATTGATCTTAATGAGAGGGTAAAATTTTGATTAATAAACATCTGACAAAGAGAGATAATAAAGTCAAATTCATTGAAAATATTTTCAGTCTACAACACAATAAACACATGGTAAGGGTAGTGCTAAGGTAAATGAACTTTCACCTTGTTTTCCCTTAAATACTGTTAAGACAATAATCTTTTGTACTTATGCAAAATCAATGTAGACTATGTTGTAGTGTGCATTTAAATATATATACATATATTCATTTGTTTATTCATTACACTTAGTCGCTGTCTCCTGCGTTAGCAAAGTAGCGCAAGGAATTAGATGAAAGAATGGCCCAATGGCCCAACCCACCCACATACATATGTATATACATAAATGCCCACACACACACATATCCATACCTATACATTTCAATGTATACATACATATACATACACAGACATATACACATATACACATGTACATATTCATACTTGCTGCCTTCATCCATCCCCGCCGCCACCCTGCCACACATATACATACATATACATATCAACATATACATACAGAGACATATACATATCTTTAGTACGCCAGATATATTGTCTGAATGCCTGGAACGATGTTAATGATTTCAAGTTTATAATAAACCAGTTTCTTAGCTTTTAATGTTAATGTCTCAATAAAATTAGTTTTATTCTTGATATCTTAATAAAACTAGTTTTATTGTTAATATCTTAATACAATTAGTTTTATTGTTACTCTTAGCAGAACTAGTTTTACGTTAGTATCTTGATAAAACTAGTTTTATTGCTGATAATGAGACTAACTTTGTTGTTATCTTAATAAAACTAGTTTTGTTGTTGTTTTGTTAGTTTTGTTATTGTTTATGTCTTAGTAAAACTAGGTTTTTGTTAATATCTTAATAAAATTAGTTTTATTGTAAATATCTTAATAAAATTAGTTTTATTGTTAATATCTTAATGAAATTAGTTTTATTGTTAATATCTCAATAAAAGCTAGTTTTATTGTTGTCTTAATAAAACTAGCTTTGTTGTTAATATCATAATAAAACTAGTTTTACTGTTAATATCTTAATAAAAGCTAGTTTTATTGTTATCTTGATAAAATTAGTTTTATTGTTAATGTCTTAATGAAACTAGTTTTATTGTTAACTCTAGCAATACCAGGCTTATATGTTTGGTAAATTGGCAGAACCAGTTTATAACTGACACTTTTTAACACTACCAATATATCAACATATTAATAACATTGAGAAAATTGAGACTCATCTCAATATATTTAACATGATTGATATTTTGATGAACATTAAAGTTGTCTCTGTTGTTATAACATAGTTAACATAATAAACATCATTTTTTTTATCGGTTTGATAATACATATATACACTAAAGATAAGACTTGATATATATTACGCTATCTATACTCGACTTGATATACATTACGCTATACTCGATATACATTACGCTATACTCTAATGTTGATATTTTCGCATAAAAAATGGTTAAGAGATAACACCTATGTATCCTATATCCTATATACCATTAGAGTTATTATATAATGGTATATCTAAGAGACATGTTGGGCCTCGTTAGTTCTGCCTACGTAACTACTGTGAGACGAGGGTTAACAAGTGGTTTGGTTAATGGTCGTTTGGCTGTGTGATCACTGGGTAGTATGGGTCGACCTTGAAACTACCACAAACTCCCCAGTGTTATGATCATATACTCCCCAAGCTGACCAGTGGGGTAATTCATCTCTCCCCTACCTCAACACCCTAGTAACCCATCTCTCCCCAGCACCCCAGTAGAGTAACCATCCCTCCCCTCCCCTCCTCTCACCAAGCAAGCACCCCAGTACAATAATCACTCCCCACATGTTTCCCCAGCATCACCCCAGTCGAGTAACTCCTCGCCCTCCGTCTCCCTCCCCTTCTGCAGGATGTCGCGTGGTGTGGCCACCTTCATCGCTGTGCTCTTCACCGGCTACCTGGTGCTGGGTCTGACTGGCAACTTCCTCACCATCCTGGCGCTCCTTCGTTGCCCCAGGGTTAGGAACGTCACCGCTGCCTTTATCATCAGGTAACGCGCTCCCTCACCCGCTCCGTAAGTAGCTTCCGCAGCCACCTTAAGGAAGTTATAAAACCGCATTAGACTTTTAGGAAGACGTAGAGTTGTTTCTTTTTCTTTTTTTTTGAGCAGCTTTAGAAGACCTTGCAGAGCCTTAGATACTTCCATATACCCTCTGGAAGCCCTGGGATGCCCTTAGAGAGCCCTGGAAACCTGGCTGAGACCTTTGGAATCCCTTAGAAGTCTTGAGGGATCCCTAGCTTCCTCCCACGAGTCCTTTGGTAGCCCATGGAGAACTTCGGGGCCTTACGTACCCCTAAGAACCTTAGAAATCCCCTCGAAGACCCCATTAACCCCAGAGAATCTCGAATGGTCTGTTTGTGGGTCTTTTAGGCAAGAACCGGACCTTCAGTAGCCCCATAAGACCTTCGGCAGCCTCCAGAATGCTTTTCGGTTGCCTCGAAAAAGACCTTTGGCAGTATCTGGAACGCCTTTGGCAGCCTCCTGGAGATTTGTGGCAGCTTCCAGGAAACCCCTGGCAGCTTCCAGAAGAGTCTTAGCAGCTTCCAGTGGGCCTCTGGCATCCTTCAGAATACATTTAGCAGCCTCCAGTAGATATTTAGCATCTTCCAGATGACCTTCGCAGTTTCCAGAAGATTTTTGCCAGCTTCCAGAGGACCAAGGATAGCACCATAAGACCACAGTACTTCAGGTAGCCTCACTCGTCTTCAAGCAGCTTCGTCTTTCCTTCAGTAGCCAAAGAAGTCCTCGAGGATCTTCAGAAATCCTCAGATAGACTTATAAGTCTTCACTCAGACCCAAAAGACTTGACGTAGTCCAAGCCTACTCTCTTACCCTTCTTAACCTTTAGGTAGTCTTGTAGTCTCCTTTGTCCGCAAGTAGTCCCCCAGAAGTCTTCATGTAGACATATGTGTTCTTATGACTTCTACGTCTAACCTCATAAATCCTCATGTAGTCCACATTTATGGAGAACTCCAATAACCTCTCAAGTATCTCTACTAATATTCAAGTAGTCTCGACTTTTCCTAGTAGTTTTAGATGTCCTTATATAGCCCCCTCATACAGTAGATGTCCTTATATAGCCCCCTCATACAGTAAATGTCCTTATATAGCCCCCTCATACAGTAGCTTCATAAGTCTTCTCATTGGTCTATAGATCGTCCATAAGCCCCGTAGGTCTTACGATAGTTTCAGAGGACTTCAGCCCTGAAGGTGTGTCTATAAGTCTTTGTTTGTTACCTTGTTGCCAGGGGTAACCTCACGCGTCTCTAGTTCCCCCAAGGTACCCTACACCTCATAAAGTCCTCATAAGGTTCTTAGGTTCCCTCATGAACCGTCAACAGACTTAAGGCTTCCTGGAGGAGTCTCCACGAATCCTCAAACTGCTTTACAGGGCTTCATGAAGCTTCATGAAAGAGCCTTCAGGTAGCCTTGATAAGTCCTCAGAAAGCCTCGTAGATGACCTATTCGATCTGATCAAAAACAACCTCAATTTTCAGCTTCGAAGCGAGCTTCATTGAGAGTGAAGCTGTTTCGCTCAAGTGCTAGTAAAGAGTTGTCGGTTGCTACAGGAATCCAGTAGTTGTTGTCTTTATGTTCCCCAGGTTCTGTTAGTGTTGTACCCTCCAGTGTCTCTACGTCAACCATAGTGACGCCACTAATTTCTCCATCCTTCAAGAATTTCGCTCAGAACAACACCTTTTTTTTTTAAGTGGTTCCAGGGCCTTTGACGTCTTCAAATCCAGTTCGATTCTGTGCTCCATTGGTTGATATTTTTTTTTACCTAAGTATTCCAAAGTACTTTTTTGATCACATTGAGAGAAAATCTTTTAGTAAAAACAAAAAAGAGAAGTTTCCATTATGACTTTATTCATTCCAGACCTCGGAACTAAATCTGTTCTTATTTCGTGAGGAAAACATAATTTCTTTTCAGAAGTTTCTCATAGGTTTCCGTCCCCCACTCCCATCAGTGGGGTTCAGCACCCCAGTTTTCCAGTAGATTCCAGCCCCCAGTTTTTCCAGTAAGTTCTAACACCAACCCCCTTAGTTTTCCAGTAGGCACCAGCCCTCAAGTTTCCCAGTAAGTTCCACCCTTATGTTTCCAGTCGGTTCCAGCCCCTAGCTTCTGCTATGCTCTTCCAGCAGCGGTAGATTTTTATGAAGTATTTCTTTGGCTCATTCCAGTCTATGTGTGGCAGACTTCCTCTTCTGCGTGCTGGTGTTGCCATGGGAAGTGTCCAGGTTCCTGGCCGGCAAGTGGATATGGGGAGAGGGTTGGATATGCACCCTCTTCCCCTTACTAAGGTAAGAACCTCCCATTTCTACAGTCGCTTCCCCTACTTGCTTAGGTGAGTCTACCCACTATAATCCTCCTCCTCCTCCTCCTCCTCCGTCAGACGAGGCTCCTCCAAGCCTATCCCTCCCCCTGAGGTGAAAACAACAACCCACGTC
>JAUUEG010035975.1:0-11851 GCA_032361445.1 Panulirus gracilis | reverse complement strand
GCGGGACACAAGAGACATAGGTTAATAAAAAAAAAAAAAATATATATATATATATATATATGTGTGTGTGTGTGTGCTTGTGTACTGTAGGGATATGGAGGTCCTCAGATATATCGTCTCTTAACATTCTCCCCCTTTACTGTTCTCCTATGTACAAGGCCCAAGACTGACATTCATAAGGCGTCATCTGGGTTACTGAGCTCAGGCATAACACTTGCCATCAACAGTATGAAACGTCGCAGAAACAGTCACACAAGAGACATACCTATTACGTGCTCATTCTGTGGAGAAGGTTTTAGTCACGTAGGTAGCCTGACCCGCCACCGTGGAGATTAGTGTAACATGATATTCCACCATTACCGCTATCAGACACAACAGATATCTTGTCACGCCCTTGGTTCATGGTGATCAGATTACTTGCAACATACGGTACTTTATCAACGATTATATAATCATTAAGTTCTGTAAACGGTTTCCATATTTTTTTTTGCAGTAAGAGGGTCTTTGAAAATGCTATCTCCACAAGATATTGGTATTATAAGAGTTTTTAAGGTATTGTGTGTATTGGTACATGAAGCACAACAATTCATTTTAAGTACAACAATTCTCGTTTTTTGTACGAGCACTGTTTGGTCAGTACGGTATGTGCTTTTCCACATGTCAACACATCTGATAACCTCTCTGCTTTCATTCTAGGTTTTCAGTCATAGAATCACCAAACAGTAAGTATTTCCCCACAAGTTGTTAATACTTATATTTGAGTGACATGAAGAAAAAATCGTGTAAAAGGAATTTAGAAGGTATCCTTGTTACGAAATGTTTTAGTCCTTGAATAATGTTCTTCACCACCATGTATTTCTGAGTCAGTTTAAGCCATTAATATGCCAGATTTTACGGCCTACATTTGTTTTTCTAGTTCTGTAACATTATGTTAATGGTTTGTCATGAATTTTTCACCAAATAAATAGTGTTCAGTGTACCAATCCATTTGAGTCTGTGCTCGAGTTCAAAGAAAATATACTGGGACAGAACTGAGACGAGAGAAAATGAAAGATTTGTAGTAAACTCAAATAATGATATTGCCGATTTCTAGTTTACGTAGTGATTCTTTAACTCCTTTTTCATTGCATCACAACTATACATTACGACTATAACTTTGAAATATTATTCACTCCAAATGGTGTTTCGATCATAAGTTTTCATAATTCAACATTTCTTGTAAAAGATGTCTACTATAGTAATGTAGTATTATAATAGTAATTTTATAGTTGTTTTGGTAAATATAGTTGTAGTAGTAGTAGTACAGTGATAGTGTTGTAGCAGTTGTATAGTTCCGTAGCAGTAGTAGTATAGTACCATAGTAGTAGTATAGTACCATAATAGTAGTATAGAACAGTAGTTGTAGGGGACTGTGGCTGTAGGCATTGCCAGAGCAGCATTGATGAATGACATAATGATGTGAGCAGTGTGGACGTCTTGGAATATGGATGATAGTAGATGATGGCTTAGCTGTACAGGAGCAAGGAACGGTGACCGAACTAGGGAGAGTGTGGAAGTAACTTGATCGACTGTGGAAACATGTTACTGACTTGTTTGAGGAGGGAGCGGTGCGGGTAGGTAAAGAGAAGTTTTATTTGCTTGTTCTAGGACGTACGTAAGTAATGATGGTAATTAATGTGGTAGTACCGCCCAACTGTACAACACAGGTGGCTGGCATTGTGGTAGAACCATCCAGTCTGTACATAACAGGCAGCCAACACTGGTAGTACCACCCAGTCTGTACAGCACAGGTAACCAACACTGGTAGCGCCACGCAGTCTGTACAACACAGGTAGCCAACACTGGTAGAACCATCCAGTCTGTACAACACAGGTTGTCACCACTGTGGTAGAACCACCCAGTCTGCAGCACAAGTAGCCAACTCTGGTAGAACCACCCGGTCTGTACAGCACGGGTAGCCAAGACTGTGGTTTGTGGTACAGTGTATATATAGGTTTGAGTGTATTTCCAGTGAAGTGGCTGTGGTACTGGGAGAGAGAGAGACCAGATGAGAGTTACAGAATTGTAAGATAACTTATCCCTTAGTATCTCACGTTATGGGATGGATCAGTAGTGTGGTGGTAGCTCTGAGGAGGAACTGTATATTATAAAGTGAACAGAAGATTAGTGGTAATGGTGACAGATGTTATGTTAATATTCATTGTAGAAGAAATGGCAGCAGCTATAGTAGTAGTAGTGGTGTGACTGATGTCAAAGGTAACAATATGGTGATGGTAATAGTTTTGGTGTTATACATCATCGTTGGTAGATATACCAGCAGTGTTAATGCTGAGCATACAGATGACTGTGTGTGTGTGTGTGTACTCACTCTAGCTACCATTGCAGTGAGCGAAGCCACGCTGAGCTACGTAACGGAGGAGTTGGTCAAGTCAGCACTGGTGTCAGACAAGGGCAGCCAAGCCACGCTCCTCTCCTGGTCCCCCGAGAGCTTCACCTCTAAGTTCGACGGCCATACTTCAGCCATCAGTAATATCAGGGTAAAGTACTCTCTGGCTGGCCAAGATGGGGAGGTCTCCTACGTGGTCAAGATGAATCCAAAGCGCGGGGCACAGAACGATGATTTCTTCGGCGTTATTCACACAAAGGAATGCAAGTTTTACTCCGAGATCATTCCTGCTCTCAATACTGTACTGAAAGGTATTGACCAAAGGCCCCTGAGCTTCCCTAAGTGTGTTTACTACAGTCTAGAAAAAGGGGAAGAAATGATCTTCCTGGAGAACTTACGGGAACAAGGCTACAAAATGCAGGACAAAGCACTGGGCATAGACGCAGCTCACGCTGTTCTTGTCTTGAAGGAGCTGGCTAGGCTGCACGCCGCCTCGCTCCTGCTGCAAGCCAGCTACCCCCACCAGGACCTCGCTGACAGGTCGACTCCCTCAAGAAGGAATGGACCAGAGAATTCAACCTTGGCTGCGACTTCGGAACATTTATGGAAGGTTACCTCAACATCGGGATAGAGATGTTTGAGAAGATCGGAGGCTGTGACCGGCTGGTGCACTGGATAAAGAAGATCAAACCCCAGGTATGGCAGATGTACGAGATGCAGCTTACTAAGAGACCACCATTTGCTGTCATTACCCACGGTGACTGCTGGATCAATAATCTTCTCTTCAGGTTGGTATTCGCTGTTCACGATCTCGTCCCTGTCATAGTCTTTAAGGAATGAGATGCCATAACTAGAGACTTTTTATTTCAGATGTGAGCTAGATGCCCAGTCCTCACCACAACTTGTTCATTGTTACTTCTTTTGGTACACGACAGGTATGATGATGGTGATGTGCCGGTAGACGTAAAGTTCCTGGACTTACAAGGTTGTCGCAAAGCTTCCCTCGCCACGGACCTGCAGCACTTCCTCAACCTGAACGTGACGGGTCCAGCGAGGCGACCTAACCTGAACACCTTCCTAGCCACCTACCACGCCGCCTTCACTAGCATCATGCAAGCTGGAGGATCCGACACGCCCTTCACCCTGGAGGAGCTACGTCAGGAGTACAAGGACAAGGGCATCTACGGCGTGTTGTACAGCATCATGTGGCTTCCGAACATGGTAAGACGCCCGGAAGATGCGCGAGATATCCTTGATAGCCAGGAAGAGAGTAAGAACTCGGAGAGGGAAAATGTACTGAAGATGGTAGAGACAAACCCCCTGTTGAAACCTCGACTCCTCTCAGTCACTGATGAGTGGACAGAGTATGGAGTCATCTCATAGGCTATCATTAAAATCCAAACGACTAACTTCAGACTTTTTCTTTGCTCTGAAGATTCTTATAAGGAAAAACATTGTGCCATCAATAGAGTGATGGGTAGATAGAGTTTAAATACCGTTGGTAGTTACTTTGTGGAAACTTGATATACTGTAAAAGTCAGAATTCAATTAAATTTATTCCTGAAAGTAAAGATAGAAAGATTTACTACGAGCCTTCAGGACACTTGCCTAATCCTATCTGCATCATTACCACTTCCAAGTACTTTAAAACCTAGATGTGGGAGGACTGCAGCAATCCTGTAGTATTTCCTTCCTGTAATGATCACATGTATTACCTCAGGGACAGATCCGAAGGTATAGTTTAGGGAACAACCAAGAATCAAGAGAGACACAAACCAGCGATCACTGGTGTAGGTCTGGAGGAATAGTTCCTCAGTGGCTGTTATACAGGATGAAACACTTGTATGAGGATCGGTGGTGTATATGTACCTTCACTTGTGGCTGATGTAGTTTTAAGATATTTGGAGGAAAACTGTTATTGTTACAGACCACTGATTATAGGTGAACATATACTTCTCTTAAGATTGAGATTCATAGATTTTTCATTTTCTTGAGCTTTATTTCTGAGATTATTAGGTATTTGTGTGGGCAATTAAAGGTGATGTCCTACTGCTCCTGCTGATTATGATAATGATGGAGATGTTACTGCTGATGATGATGGAGATAATACTGCTGATGTTACTGCTGCTACTAATGATGGTGTTGCTGGGTGTCCTGCTGCTGCTGCTGTGTAGATATATCCGAAATTCGGTTTGTTTCGTTTCATTACCTTACTTTGTCACGAGGAAATATGTCCTCATGTAATGTACGATCTCCACCTGGTCCGTACACACGTGTCTGGTGTACACACGTGGATTAGTGTGTTACACATATGTGCGGTGTACACCGTTTATGGTGTACTTAAGTCTAATATATACAAGTCTGGTGACACACGTGTATTATGTACACAAGGGCCTGGTGTACACACGTCTGGTTTACACCATGTATGGTGTATACACTTCTGGTGACACACGTGTATGGTGTACACACGTCTGGTGTACACACGTATATGGTGTACACTCGTGTCTGGATTCTATTTCCTCTAACTGTTCAACATGACACAAAAGTGTGGATGAGGCTCGTTCGTATGACAGAAAATTGAATTGCAGCTAGTTCACGTTGAGCAGTTGATCATGTCATGTTATCATAAGTATTATGTGTTATGAAAATCTTACGAACATTACTGAAGGAAGGGAATATATGAGATCTGAGACATGATAGGTGATTGATGGAAACCATCATTCTTGTCTGACGTTATACGAAAATCTCTGAGTCAGGTTCTGAGTGAATTACGTGAACCTTTTCTTATATCGTTTATAACCATATACTTCGTTATTGGAGTTGGAAGATAATTTCTTAGGGTTTGTGATTAAGTTGTCAAGATGTCATGTCTGCCCGACTGACCTGAGCAGGTCAACAGGAAGACTCTCCTTAATCTCTTTATAAACCGTAATGAATAGACGATTTCTCAGTCTTTCCTAAATATTTTGATTAGTCTCCGTGGGACAACCGTTATTGATTTGGTTGTCTATAAAGATTAACATATGTACGTATTTCTGTTTACGTATCATTATCGAATTCCATTTCTCAGTGATTTTAGACAATCACAGAGCTTGCTTTTAGACGATTTTTGTTGTGATAAGTTATTGTAGGATGTGTGTTGTGTTGGGGGAGACTGTGCGAGTTGTGGCTGCTCATGTTCTCCCTACAGGAGAGGCGGCTAAGATGTCCAATTGACGATATATGAGTGGGAGAGATGGTCTTTCGTCCTTTAGAATAATGTAATTATGTAATTTTTTCACCACTGTCTTCTGCCGCCGGGGACAACCGCTGAAGGATAATCTAACGTCAGGTTGCTAATAATCAGTGGTTCAAATCATCCAAGACTTTGAAGGCTGGCAAAGGTGTGTATTCCCTCCATATGAAGATATCTTTACTGACTCTAGATTTACTAGGGAAGGAATGATCCTCTTGCCATTATGATGTGGTCAGGCTGTGACGGCTGAACCAACTTCAGCTGTTCAACTTGTCCTTGGTACAGCTGATGTAGACGTGCATCTGAAGCCATTATTTTTTGCCTAATGATATGTATCATCATGAAGATGATACAGCTGTAGTCTTATTGAAGATGATGCAGCTGTAGTTTTATTGAAGATTATACAGCTGTAGTTTAATAAGTGTACAGGCTTCCCTAGGATGCAGGTGTTACGACTATAGAGTTGTAACTAGCTACACCTTCTTGCCAGAACTACCACAGGTTAGTCGTGTCAGCAACAATTGTCGTTAACTTCCCGAGCACAACGGTACGGCCTTAGACGCAACGCACGACCCTTGGTCATGACGGTACGACCTTGGGGCGCAAAGTACAACCCTTGAGCACGGCGCTAAAATTCTAATTTTGTACGATGATACGGTCTTTCAGCACGACGGTACGTCTGTTCAGCACGACGGCACGATCGTTGAACGTGACTGTACGTCCCGTGCGTACGACGGTACGTCCCATATACTCGATGGTAGGTAGGCCCCTTGAACACCACGGTACGTTGTCCCTTGAACAAGACGGTACGATCATTGAGCACAGCGGTACGACCCTTGAACCTGATACCCTTGAGGATCAAGTCCAAGGGTCGTAGCGTCGTGCTCAAGTGATAGAAGTACGACAGTGCTGTGGTGACGTAACTCTCCCATATTAGTAAAGATATGTGTCGCCTATGTCAGGTGTGTCATGGGATGGGTCATGTCAAGTGTGTCATGGGATGGGTCAAGCCAGGTGTGTCATGAATACCCTGGGATCGGGAGACGGTCCACCTGACGAGAGCGCAGGTTCTGAAATGAATGAGAAAAAATTAAGATGTTTAATATTCATTTATGAATGCATTTGTCTTCAGTGTGTGAGGGCAATCCTAGCATGCTAGACGAGTCGCCTTTGATCTGACGGTATAGACCTTAACATCAATTCGTCCCTCATGTTATGTTTTATCTTCGATCATTATCACGTCAGCGTGTTGGTCAGACCATGTGACAAAAGGTCAAGATTATGTTGCATGGTGAGGTCAAGTCGATGTTCCCGGGGAAGGTCAGGTCGACGTTAAACAGTATACACACAAAACAAACCCAGGATCTGTCTAATGTCATCAGTGTTGTGTTAGTCTTTGAATTACATTATCTCAGTAGTCTGTAGTGCATATGATCTCTGCAATTATCAGGGACTTGTTTGTTTAGAGGGAAGTAATAATGATAATGATAGTAATGGTAATAATGATGGTAATAATAATAATAATAATGATGATAATAGTAATAATGATAATGATAGTAATGGTAATAATGATGGTAATGATAATGATGATAATAATAATGATAATAGTAATAATAATAATAATAATAATAACAATAAACTTTTGTATGTAATTCTCTTAAGTTCTGTTTAAAACCCGTACATTCACACCAAACAGTAACTCAGTGCTTTATTAGGTAAGTTACGTATGATTAGAGCTCCGGACAGTATTACTGGAGGTGCTGGATTATGGTACGAAGATGAGGTGAGTTGAGTGAGGTAAGGATTGGCAGGAGTCCTGCAGTGCTGGTGCAGGGGCAGTAGGTGAGGCAGCCCACCAGCTGATTTAGAAAAAGACACATCAGGCAAACCGGATGGGATGACTGGATAACCCAATAGACTGTTTGTTGATCCTGCCTGATGATCAAGGAGAAGACACAAGAAGTGCACAAATGAATGCAAGTCTATGGTCAGTGAACCAGACGGCTGCATTTCCTGGGAACCGCACCTGCCGGGAACATTGTTTAGTGTATCTAGGTGGAGGATATCTTGCGATGTTACGGATCAGGTATTGCATATGGTCGACCTGGGATTTGCAGACTAGTGAAGCCACTGGTATTATGTAGTCGTCCTCTCTGAAGTCCCGGATCCTGTCCCGGAGACTGTGTCACTTCGCAGTCAAGAAGGTAGCGTTCCAGTGGGGTTGTTGCTGGCTCCTGACAAGTATGCACACTCCCAGACGACTCCGTCGACAATCTGCCAGATACCTTTGTACCCTTGTATTAGTCGACGTGTTCGTGTTTAGTGATGGCAGACTCAGGTCATGAGGGCGGTCCTTGGGAGCTACACTGTTTGTAGATTAGCAGAGAAAGCACGAGAAGGCCGGTACTGCTTGTTGATTGGTTGGAAGCTGCTGCCGTTAAGGTCGAAGATGGCTTATTGAAGTCGAGAGTCGCAAGCTCTAATCCCACTTTCTTTTTTTCGAGATAAATGCTTGGGCAGTGATGAGGTAGGAGTCCCGAGTGTTAGTGAGGCGGGTAATGTCAGGAGCTGGGTGAGGCGTGCGCCAAACAACAGCTGAACCTCACGCCAGCCTCCAGCTGAACTTACTCCCTGTGTCACGCTACTCTGGCCACCCCCACCGTCACACTAGGTCAGGCTTTCTCACCTCACTCCACCAGTGACCATGATTATGTCTACAGGTGATCGTATCGTAAAAGAAATTCTCTCATGAAAGTTTCTTTTCTATGACTGAATCAGGTCCCCACCCGAACTATGTATTTCGTTTCAGTGTATTTTTATTTTCTTTTTTAACCCTGGAGGATCTAGTCGTATTAAGGCCGGGCCTTACTTGAAGTGTAAAGAGGTTAATGAAAGGGAAAGGAAAAGACGTGGAAATCATTTACGAGGTTCGGAAGAAGAGAAAAGCCTGTCTTTTAAAAACTGTCAAGTCATAGTTATTGGGGGAAATGTGAGAGGGTAGAGTGTTCCAAAGCTTCGAGGTGTAGGGAAAGAAAGAGTTATCTAGACAGCCCACTCTTGAGTTGCCAATGTCCACACATTTATCATGTGACGCAGCAGCTTGCCGAGTATTGTGTGGTCTAGTTAGTGGTGGGGACACACAGTCAACTAGCTATCAAAAGCAAAAACCAAAGTAATAACCACAGTTGAGGATAGTGAACCAACATTGTGGCGTAGGGCAAGTGGGTCAAGTTCTGAAGCTAGCCTGGGACAGTTGATGAGTCGGACCGCTTTCGACTTAACACTGTCAAGTAAGGATGCAGAGTTAGAACCAGGTGTACGAGCAGTACTCCATACAAGGACGAATCAATCCTTTGTATAAGAAATTTCGACACCTAAACAGGACTTCCAGGTCTTTGGAGGCAGACTTAACTATTTTTCTTAGAGTGGATGTTACAGTAATACCAAGTATGTTCACTGTGACAAAATGTTGAATTGCAGAACCGTCAAAAGAGAGAGGACAGTTGTGAGGAATTTTCGATAGAGAGATGGGTAGAAACTAGGTCTTGGAGGCATTAAACACACCCGGATTTCGTCTCCTACACTGAGATATCTTTTCCAAGTCTGAATTTATTGCGGAAGTTGTGTCGAGACAATATGCAGATCGAGTGAGGGAAGGAGCAGATTTGAGGGATATGAAGTAATTCAGTATTGAGTCGTCAGTATATAAGCGGATTTGGTTATTTGTAGAAGATAGGAAATCTTGATGGATGCCATCAGGACCATAAGCCTTTGTTTACGTCCAGAGAAAGAAGCACTTTTCAGACATTTCGAAAAGAGATTCCAAGGAGAGGCATAGGATTAGTAAGAGGAGCATCAAGGGGTGAAAGAACGTCAGAGTCATCCAACGTGGAGTTAGAGGAGAAACGGGAACCAAAGAGAGACTTCTACTGTTCCGTCTGAACGGAAAAGTGAAGGAAAGGTAGAGCGACGGAAGTTGTTAGCGATGACCTTAGCTAAAGACCAGTAAGACCTATCAGTTGATGACGAGGAGAGGTTATCACACTTCCTTTGAATAAAGGAACGCTTTGCCTCACGGATAACGAGCTTGCAGTGATTACGGGCAGTTTTAAAAGCTGAATGAGAGCCAGAGGAAAGAGAATTTTTCCAAGCTCGATATGCCTGATCTGAATGGCCTCAGAACAGGAACGGTTGAACCATGGATTGGATGAAGAGGTCGTCTTGGAGGGAGAGGGAATACATGCTTCCATTCCTGCTAGAATAACCTCTGTTATGTGTTTGAAGGAGACAGAAGCATCACCACGCAGACATCAGTATCATAATAGATGGTCACGTCAGAGATGAAGGCTAGATGAGAAATATGAAGGCTGGAACAGTACTCCGAACGGCGAACCCTGCCACGCCCCACCAACTGTGTGACCCATCGCTCAGACTATACTTGACTAATGGTTTTGTCGAGGGAAAGTTCTTGGTATCGGTCACACATTTTCTAACAGTGCTCATTGCATGTTGGCAGCAGCTGGTACTTTCCCCTTATATCTGAAGCGTCTTCAGTCATTAACGTATCCTTAAGACTCCTCCTCGAATCTCTTCACCTGGGTGTCCGTAATAATACTGTCCTCGCCTGAGATATGGGTCTTGGGTTCCATCCCTCGCCTGATAGCTGCATCTCAGTTCCTGTTCTCGCCTGAGAGATGGGTCTCGGGTTGCCGTCCTCACCTAGGAGCTGGGTCTCGGGTTGCCTTCCTCACCTTGGAACTGGGTCTCGGGTTGCCGTCCTCACCTAGGAGCTGGGTCTCGGGTTGCCGTCCTCACCTAGAAGTTGGGTCTCGGGTTGCTGTCCTTGCCTAAGAGCTGGGTCTCCTGGATTCCTGTACTTGTCTGAGAGTTAGGTGCCAGGTCCCTGTCCTCACCCGACAGCTGGGTCTCGTTTCCGTCCCAGACCTGACAAAAAGACAGGGCCACCCGGGGAAACGGGATGGACACCAAACTAAAGTTTATGCGCAGTTGGTGGTGTAGAGCTGGAAAATGAGTGGATGGTACGAAGGCGTATGTCTGCACTGGACTTCCTGGAGGCCCCTGGAACAACGCAGATGCCTAACCTTTCCCCGAATGTGAAAATTACTGGCTCGAGTATAACACGGAGGTCGACACGATAACCTAACCTATGGAGCCAAAGTCATTTTTTTTTTTTTCTGTCAGAGAAATGTTTTCGCACGTGACTTCACATGACTTTGACGCAGGAGATATTGGTCACGGGAGGCGGGGCCCTCACGAACGCTGGCTGGCAGGTGGTCATGACAGTGCCCTTGGCTTTGCATGAGATCGTGTGAGCCGATGAATGAATCTCAGGAATGTGTTCTAAAATGTCTGTTCCATTTCCACACTATTTTATACATGTCTAAGGAGATGATTATGAACAAGCATCACGATTTAGAACATAGATCCGTTTGAATGGTGACGATACAGCTGTACTGAGGATGAGCTGAAAATACCAGTTCAGCAGCTCATGTTAGAAATACATTTCAAGAACAGATAGCAGAAGACGTGAGGTCTATGACGAGGTTATCTGCTGGAGGACAGCACGCGGGAAGGACAGATAACAGAAGACCTGATGGTTTACGATGAGCTCATCTGTTGCAGGAGAATTATGTTTAATGGACCGCACGGAGTTTATATCCTGAAGGATAGTAATGCCACCCTTCACAACCTAATTTGTATTGATGGACGTAACTAACTTGTAGAGATGGACATACCCAAATGTATAGATGGACGTACCTAACTTGCACAGGACATACTTAACTTGTATAGAAAGACGTACCTAACTTGTATAGATGACATACCTAACATGTATAGATGGAGACAGGATAGCTAAGGGTCACATAGACGAATATTGCATTAGAATGAAATTATATGTAAAGGAATGTTCAGGAGTTGAATGTACCACCGCGTCCGGGACTGAAAGGGAAAAGATAATTTTCTGTCACTTATCTGTTGTGAGATCTTATATAACAGAAAATCAGCTGAACACAGGACCACAAAAGAACACAGATGATCAGGTTGTGGCCCGGGAGGATATCACCCACCTCAGGTTGTGGCCCGGGAGAACGTCACCCGTCACCCACCTCAGGTTGTGGCCCGGGAGGACGTCACCCGTCACCCACCTCAGGTTGTGGCCCGTGGCTGTGAGGCAGCAGCTGGCAGTTGGCGTCTGTCTCTGCCACGGTGAG
>JAUUEG010035868.1:0-11852 GCA_032361445.1 Panulirus gracilis | reverse complement strand
GGGCTGAGGCTTAAGACCTGTTGCCCTTCTCCTTGCCTTCACATCTCTTAGCTTTCTCTTCCTCACTCTACTCACAACACCCTCATAACAACACTTTCCCTCCACTCAACAATAACATTCAAGAATATTCGTAGCCTCAACCCTTGGGTTGCCACCACCATATTACGTCACTGCCTTAAGATATCTATTCATAAATTACCTAACATAACCTATCTATGTTGACAAAACTACGTTCACTTAATTTCCATACCCGAATATTTGAGTTATAGAGGTGATGTCGGTGTGAGTGTTGAAGTAGTGAGTAGATGATGCATCAACGAGGAAAGATGATCAGCAGCTGGGGCAGCATTACCCCAACCTCCGGTGCCAAGGTTCCCCAGGAAACCCTCCGCCCTCAGGTAAACTTTTGGGGTGATATGATGGTGTACTTGAAGCCTAAACCTGTGTGGAAGAGGATGCCTCCACTGGACCACCTCCCTTTTGTGCGTTTACTGGACCGTAACACACTCAATGGAGCAGTACATGGACACGTCTTCTCAGTGTTCATTACGTCGGGTTCACCGTTCACATACATGACCCACAAGTTGGCCGAGAAACTGTGTCTTACCAACACAATCAAGCGCTACGAGATATGTATCGTCAACATTGAAAATAATAAGAAGCTACTGTGCATGGGCATCATCGACAGAGTAACCATAACACTCTCAAGTGATGTTAAGCTGACAACTAACGTGTGGGTCTTGCCACCGAGAGAGTACATAGGTATGGTGAAAGATTGTCATGTTGGCTCGCAGGCTTTGGTTGACAACAACATCGTACAGAAATTCTATCAAGATCGCTCCGTCTTGTATGTCAAAGCTTCCAGGTTTAGGGGCAACGGCGAACGAGGTTGTTACCTATCAGGACACCTCAGGCCAGAGCTGGAGGATCCTCCAAAAGGTATTCTGATCAACAGTAGCGAGAGGAAGAACTATGCCTGTAGGAAAGGTTTAGAGGATTTTCCACTTCTGGCCTGTGTTTGCGCCCTCAAGAGCATCAGCATGCCAATGGAAGGCCCAACGACTCTCACCGCCAATATGTGCTATGCTCCTCAAATTACAGATGTCCATTTTACCCTCGGTTCTGATATCCTGGCCTACACTAAAGCTGTGCTGGATTACGCAGATGGGGTTGTCTATATGAAGGTGGACAGGAAGAGGTATATGATAGAAATGATGACATATGAGGAAGTTTATGGCGAGTCTGAGACACGAGAGTATACTGTAAACCCCACTGACAGCAGGATACCCGTGACAAAGAATCCTACAACTACATTAAATGAGAGTAGAAATAAAAGAAAAAGAAATACGGACGCCGAAGATGAATTCCAACAAATCAGAAAGAAAACTAGGAGAGGAACGACCGAGGAACGACAACATATGAAAATGAAAATGACACTTCGTTCTGCAAAGCCTATCGGACTGGAAGGCAATATGAGCCCGACTGTCGATCGTGTGGTGTCATTGGATCCTACACGTCCAACCTTTGACTGGTTCGGTGATTTAATGGTGTACTTGAGGCCTGAGCCTGTATGGAGAAGGCTGCCTTCACTACACCGCCTCCCCTTTGTTTATACACAGGACCGTAACATGGTCCTTGGACAGTTGCATGGCCATGTCTTCTCTCTCTTCATTACGTCAGGTGTGCCATTCACCTACATGTCCTATAGATTGGCCGAGAAAGTAGGTCTCCTGTGCAAAATTGTGCGCTATGAGACCCAGAGTGTAAAGATTTCCGACGAGAATAGGCTCCTGCTTCTGGCCTACACCAAGGAGGTAACAATAGTACTATCTGACAGTGTTCAGCTGAGAACCAACGTCTGGATTTTGCCCGAGGAAGAACTTATGGAAAGAGATTGTTACGTGGGCTCACAGACTCTGGCTGATAACAACATCATTCAGAAGTTTTTCGAAGAGCGCTCCGTGTTATATGTCAGAGGTTCCAGAAGTCGGGGAAAGAAAGGAAGAAAAGGTTGTTATCTGTCTGGACATCTGGAGCCAATGCTGGCAGATCCTCCAATAAGTATTCTGATCAACAGTGGCAAGCAGAAGAATTACATCTGTAAGAAAGGCTTGGAGTCTTTTCCAACTCGAGCATGTTGTTTGGACCTGAGGAGGATCCTTCTGCCGATGGACTGTGAGGTCAGACTACCTGCCTCTATTGACTCTGCTCCTGGAGTTTTGGACGTCCATTTTACCTTGGGCTCAGACATTCTCAGCTCCACCTATGCTGTGGTGGATTACGCAGACGCCAAACTTTATATGAAGGTGAAAGGCAGGAGGTATAGGATTGAAATGAAGACACAAGAGGAAGTTTGTGAGACTTGTTGGGGACATAGGAATACTGAAGCCGTCCTCGAAACTTCAGGGGCACTGAATCCTCTCCCAGAACCAAAGTCCATGACGAACAGAGAACAGCCAGAGTGCAGACATAAGCGGAAAACCGACGAGAGGGAAGTGGACAGTGAGGATCAGCGTAGCGGAAAAAGACTTAGAGTTGAGGGCGAAGTGAAGGAGGGACACAGTGGATGTAGTAGACATAAACGAAAGAGAGACGAGTCGGAAGTGAGCTGCGCACAAGACCGAAAGAAGAGACGAGTCAGAGCTGTAAGTCATGTGAGCGACGAACAAGGACGCGGACATAAGCGAAAAGGGGACGAGGCGGAGGTGGACAGTGCACAAAAACGCCAAAAATATCCGAGTCAGTTGAAAGTTGAGGCGTGCGATGTACATGGAGGGTGTAGACGAAAGCGGGAAAGAAGGACGCTGAGGAACAGGAGAGGCAACCACTGAGACGGAAGACACAGTGAACTTCAGGAAAGACAATGAGTAGTCAGTCAGAACGAGATGGCTGTAGGACAGACAACAGTCGAAAAACTGCCAACTGATTGAACACAAAACGTTTGTGCTTGATATCAAGAATCCCTGAGGCAGGTCATCGTACCTTCGCAGTATAGGATTCTTGAGTTGTTAATGTGTCACATGGCCTGAGCCTGGCTAACTTATCACTATGTATTTCTTTATTATATCTTTTAAGGAAACACTCATGTGAATCAGGCCATTGGCCATCTTCTTTACATCTTTACATTGAATATCCTTTCATTTACAGACTTATCTTTGAGTGATGTGTGTGTGTGTGTGTAGAAGTGGGCTACCTTCGACCTTACCTGTAATGGTTAGATCAAAGTTCAGTGGTAACGAGGGTGTAGTAATGGGGAGTGGGGAAGAAGACAAGGGTGTGGTGAGGGTGGCCTTGGACTGCTTGACCCATATGGGTGTGGTGAAGATAAGGGCATAGGGAAGATAAGAAGGCAGAGAAGATATCCTCCGAGGGTATAGTGAAGATATCATTTGAGGGGGTAGTTAAGATAGCCTTTGAGCAGACCTTCATGATAACTCATTGTTTTTATTTTCTTTTTCTTGGATTTCTTCATTCCATAGTAATAGTGTTCATTAAGGCTGGAATGAATATAGAAATTATTCAAATGGCTCTTAGTGAAACAAAGCTTAAGGGTAAGGTGGAAAATTGGTTTAAAAAATTGTTGGGCGTAAAGTCGTGGTCGGTGACAGGATAGGAGCTAAGGAAGGAGTAGCACACTGCTCTTGAAGAAAGGGTTGTAGGAATGTGTGATAGAGTGGAAGTAAGTACTTTCTAGATTGATGTGGGTAAAACTGAAAGTGGATGGAGAATATAGGAATAAAATGAGTGTGGTTGAGAAAAGAGAATACTCTTACAGTACCATACAGAACCATTACAAGGTTACTCAGACATATATAGGTTTGTTTACAATACTATGGTCACTATATTTCTCATCTGGTATATGAAAGTCATATTCGTCAATCTGAGGTACTGATACTTCAGGTGAAGTGTGATACATATATACGAGAAATGAAACTTCGTTCTGGAAAAGGTATCGGACTGGAGGGCAATATGGGCCCGACTGTCGATCGTGTGGTGTCAGTAGCTCCTACACGTCGAACGTTTGACTGGTTCGGTGATTTAATGGTGTACTTGAGGCCTGAGCCTGTATGGAGAAGGCTGCCTTCACTACACCGCCTCCCCTTTGTTTATACACAGGACCGTAACATGGTCCTTGGACAGTTGCATGGCCATGTCTTCTCTCTCTTCATTACGTCAGGTGTGCCATTCACCTACATGTCCTATAGATTGGCCGAGAAAGTAGGTCTCCTGTGCAAAATTGTGCGCTATGAGACCCAGAGTGTAAAGATTTCCGACGAGAATAGGCTCCTGCTTCTGGCCTACACCAAGGAGGTAACAATAGTACTATCTGACAGTGTTCAGCTGAGAACCAACGTCTGGATTTTGCCCGAGGAAGAACTTATGGAAAGAGATTGTTACGTGGGCTCACAGACTCTGGCTGATAACAACATCATTCAGAAGTTTTTCGAAGAGCGCTCCGTGTTATATGTCAGAGGTTCCAGAAGTCGGGGAAAGAAAGGAAGAAAAGGTTGTTATCTGTCTGGACATCTGGAGCCAATGCTGGCAGATCCTCCAATAAGTATCCTGATCAACAGTGGCAAGCAGAAGAATTACTTCTGTAAGAAAGGCTTGGAGTCTTTTCCAACTCGAGCATGTTGTTTGGACCTGAGGAGGATCATTCTGCCGATGGACTGTGAGGTCAGACTACCTGCCTCTATGGACTCTGCTCCTGGAGTTTTGGACGTCCATTTTACCTTGGGCTCAGACATTCTCAGCTCCACTTATGCTGTGGTGGATTACGCAGACGCCAAACTTTATATGATGGTGAAGGGCAGGAGGTATAGGATTGAAATGAAGACACCAGAGGAGGTTTGTGATGTTTGCTGGACGCATAGGAAAACTGAAGCCACAGAAACGAGAACTAAAAGGAAAATAGATGAGACGGAAGTGGACGAAGAACAAGAACAGTCATGCAAAAGAAAGAGAATTGAGAGGGGAATGAATGGAAAACGAGGTTATAGTAATAAAAGAAAAAGAGATGAAACAGAAGTGAATGATGAACAGCCTGGAAGAAGGAAAATAATGAAAAATGAGAAGGAAATGACTGAACAGCAACGTCATGGACATAAAAGAAAAAGAAGTGAGACAGAAGCGAGCGATGAACACCTTGGAAGAAGGAAAATAATGAGAAATGAGAAGGAAATGACTGAACAGCAACGTCATGGACATAAAAGGAAAAGAGGTGAGACAGAAGCGAGCGATGACGGCCACGATTGTAGAAATACAAGATAGAGACGATAGGAAAATTGAACTTCAGGCAAGTAGAAATGAAAGGTTGCTCCTTGTGCCTGGTATCCTGCCCACACCCAACCCATGTGTTCATCCTCCCATAAGACACAGTCGTTATGAGTTCCCTGGCTTAGGCTTGATGTGCGTGTTTGTGTGTTTGTATGTATACACACACGGTAAAAACACGGCATATATGTACTGACAATTTGGAGCACAATGAATCCTTGGCTCTTCTTATATATCATTGTTTCTTGTACAGAATTTAATCATTTTTCTATAATATAAAACGTACATAAAGTAAGGCTGGGATGAATGTACGAATTATTTAGAGTATATGACACTCTCACTACAAACTTAACATTCTTCACTATATGACAATGTTCACTACAAACGCCATCTTTGCCACAAACAAATAATGGTGTTTGTTTGTATGGGTTAGATGCACTAACTATGGAACATCAGGGCTGAGGCTTAAGACCTGTTGCCCTTCTCCTTGCCTTCACATCTCTTAGCTTTCTCTTCCTCACTCTACTCACAAGAGCCTCATAACAACACTTTCCCTCCACTCAACAAAAACATTCGATAATATCCGTAGCCTTAACCCTTGGGCTGCCACCACCATCTTTCATCACTGCCTGATCCCCAATAGACTGCATACTCGGCCATCTTTCCAAAACATCTCACCCCTGCTGCAGACCGACTTTCACTGGGAACCAATCCCCAACCTCTCTTCATACTCGTGCAAATGCCTCACATCCTTGGTAAAAACTTTTCACTGCTTCTAACAGCTTACCTTCCCATACCATATACTCTTAAGACCTTCCATAAAGCATCTCTGTGAACCCTATCATATACCTTGTCCAAATCCATAAATGCTACATATAAATCAGTCTTTTATTCTAAGTATTTCTCACACCCATTCTTCAAACACCTGATCCACATACCCTTTACCACTTCTGAAACCATATTGCTCTTCCCCAATCTGATGCTCTGTACATGCCTTCACCCTCAATCAGTAATACCCTTCCATGCAATTTCCCAGGAATACTCAACAATCTTATGCCTCTGTAGCTTGAACACACACACCTTTATCCTCTTTGCCTTTGTACATCGGCAGTATGCATTCATTTCACCAATCCTCAGGCACCTCACCATGATCCGTACATACACTGAATATCCTTACCAACAAACCAACAGTCACCCCTTTCTTTAATAAATTCAACTGCAGTACCATCCAAACCCGCCGCCTTGCCGGATTTCATCTTCCGCAAAGCTTTCACTATCACTTCTCTCTTAAACCTCTCTTCCTGACCCTCTCACGTCGCACACCACCCTGACCAAAACACCCTACATCTGCCATTCTATCAATACATTCAACAGGACTTTAAAATATTCCATCTCTTTCTCACTTCATCACTACCTGTTATCTCATCCCCCTTTCCCTCTTCACCGATGTTCCCTTTTGTTCTCTTGTCTTACGCACGTTGTTTTCCTCGTTCCAAAACATCTTATTCTCCCTAAAGTTTAATGATACTCTCACCACAACAATACAAGATAGAGACGACAGGAAACTTGAACTTCAAGCATGTAGAAATGAAAGGTTGATCCTTGTGCCTGGTATCCTGCCCGCACCCAACCAAAGTGTTCATCCTCCCATCAGAGGCGGTCGTTATGAGTTCCCTGGCGTAGGCTTGATGTGCGCGTTTGTGTGTTTGTATGTATACACACACGGTAAAGACGCTGTGTATATGTACTGACAATTTGGAGCACAATGAATTCTTGGCGCTTCTTATATATTATTGTTTCTTGTAGAGAATCTATCATCTTTGTATAATACAAAACGTACATAAAGTAAGGCTGGGATGAATGTAGGAATTATCTAGAATATATGACACTCTCACTACAAACATGACATTCTTCACTATATGACAATGTTCACTACAAATGCCATCTTTGCCACAAAGAAATAATGTTCGTTGTTTCATTTCTGTTTTGTATAGTCACTATCAACAGGCTTGGCTCAAATGGTCTATAAACCAGCACTTAACTGGTAGTTGATTGTTAACGCGTCACTGTACAGTCTGTTGCAGTTGATGGGAACCGCTTTCACCTCACAGTCAACTCATTCAGAGTCTGCTGAATAGAGGAAAATGTAAGTGGCAAGTTGTTTCGTCGTTTTGTGTCGATTGTACCACTGTGATGAGTGGTTGCTGTGATGACAACACTAGAGTGTGTTGTGGTCTGGTGGGTGTACTTACCTATCTGCAATGTGTGTGTGTGAGGAGAGGGTTCTACATTTCTCTACTATCTTACAAATCATCATACGTTTGTTTGCTTTCCACTTATTCTACTAAACCATAATTCATCCACTACGATTAGACAATATAGGTACTTAATTACATGTTTTTCTACAAATTTCTTTAATGTTATGGCCTCTGGTCTCTCTATCCCATTTTCTCTCTGAAATGAAGAACTGTTCACGAGGTATATCACCGAGCTGGTTTATAACATTAGTTTTAATGTTTTCCTAATATGAAATTGGTAACGGATTGCCAACTTCCGTGTTCCTCTCACAATTAGATCTCGGCAGTGAACATAAGGGTAATGTGAAGATAAGAATGTAGTGAAGATAATGGGTAGTGAAAATGGAGATATAATGAAAGGGTTACCGTGAAGATAGGATGTAGTGAAGATAACGGGTAGTGAAAATGGAGATGTTGTAAAGATTAGAAATGTAGTGAAGATGTAATGTAATGTAATGTAATGTAATGTAATGTAATGTAAAGATTAGGAATGTAGTGAAGATAATGGTTGGTGAAAATGAAGGTGTAGTGAAGATAAGGGTAATGGGAAGATAAGAATGTAGTGAAGATAATGAGTAATGAAAATGAAGATGTAGTGAAGATAAGGGTAACGTGAAGATAAGAACATAGTGATGATAATGAGTAATGAAAATGAAGATGTAGTGAAGATAAGGGTACCGTGATGATAAGAATGCAGTGAAGATAATGAGTAATGAAAATGAAGGTGTAGTGAAGATAAGGGTAACGTGAAGATAAGAACGTAGTGAAGATAATGAGTAATGAAAATGAAGATGTAGTGAAGATGAGAGTAACGTGAAGATAAGAATGTAGTGAAGATAATGAGTAATGAAAATGAAGATATAGTGAAGATAAGGGTAACGTGAAGATAAGAACGTAGTGAAGGTAATGAGCAATGAAAATGAAGATGTAGTGAATATAAGGGTAACGTGAAGATAAGAACGTAGTGAAGATAATGAATAATTAAAATGAAGATGTAGTGAAGATAAGGGTAATGTGAAGATGAGGGTGTAGTCGATAAGAGAGAGTATCATCAATACAAATGATCCAAGCTAGGTTATGGGCCTCTTGCTAGCAAATCTCGAATATAGCTCACTGAAAATAAATTGTGTGGTAAAGATAGGATGCACGGAAGATAAGGGGTAGCAAAAATGTCGTGAAAATGATCATGTAGTGAAGGTGTCAATGTCGTAAAGATAAGTGATATCGTATTAACAACAGGTTTAATGCTGACTTGATATTCTTTCCTCCAATCTTGACTACAGACTTAATATTCTTTCCTCTAATCTTTACTACAGACTTGATATTCTTTACTCTAATCTTCACAACAGAATTGATATTCTATATTCTAATCATCACTACAGACTTGACATTATTTGATCTAATCTTCACTACAGACTTGATATCCTTTACTCTAATCTTCACAACAGACTTGATAGTCTATTTATTAATCTTTACTATAAAGTTTAAAGGACCATCTCGTCCAAAAACAAGATCCCTTTCGATGTCAAGTAGTTTTGCAGTTCACGCTCCACACACATTCTCTGGAGACCGATATGTTCCAAGTTGGTCTGTATGACAGGATTTGAACACTATTGACCCTCACTTCCTTAGCACTTCACTCGTTTCTGAAACCATATATGCTTATCTGATCCCCCTCACCTAACCTAACCTAGGAGTGAGGAGTGTTCTAATCCTACGGGATCTGCCTTTACACCCCCATCGCCCCTATACCTTCTCAATCAAGAGGTTCAGCGCAATAACAAGCAATCGGGGGTCTTTGGTCGTGTTTGTTCACCTGCGATTTACACTCGTTACATTTGCACATTTCAACCTCCTCAGAAGTTACAAAAGCTCTGTTATATGCGATACGTAGATCAATCTCTTCTAGAAGCATTTTGATGAATAGTACTTTGGTAAATAACATAACTATTGATATATTTCCTAACTAATTAACTCCACTCACAAGACCACAACAACAACACTTTCCCTCCACTCAACAACAACATTCAAGAATATTCGTAGCCTTAACCCTTGGGCTGCCACCACCATCTTACATCACTGCCTTAAGATATCTATTTCATAAATTACCTAACATAACCTATCTACGTTGACAAAACTAAGTTCCTTTTATTTCCATATCCGAATATTTTGGGTTATAGAGGTGACGTCGGTGTGAGTGTTGAAGTAATGAGTAATATCATGAAGCTGCGTAATGGAAAGATGATCAGCAGCTGGGGTAGCTTTACCCCAGCATCCAGTCCCAGGGATATTACAAAGAAGGAAACCCTCCGTCCTTAGGTAAACTTTTGGGGTAGTATGATGGTGTATTTGAGTCCTGAACCTGTGTGGGTGAAGGCGCCTCCCCTGAACCATCTTCCTTTCGTGAATTTATGTGACCGTAACACACTGTATGGTGCCATGCACTGCTATGTCTTCTCAGTCTTCATTACGTCGGGTGTGCCGTACACCTACATGACCCACACGTTGGCCGAGAAACTGGGTGTTACCAACAAAATCATGCGCTACGAGACTTGGGTCATCAGCGTTCAGAATGAGAGGCGAGTATTGTCTATGGGCTATACTGACACAGTAAAAATAACACTGTCTGTTGATATTCGGCTGAAAACTAATGTCTGGGTTTTACCTGAGGGTAAGGACTGGTATCTGGATAGAGAGTGCTTTGTAGGCTCACAGGCTTTAGCTGAGAACAACATCGTACAAAAATTTTATAAAAATCACTCCGTTTTGTATGTCAAAGGTTCCAGACCTAGGGACAAGAGCGGACGGGGTTGCTACCTGTCAGGACACCTCAGGCCAGAGCTGAAAGATCCTCCTATAAGTATCCTGATCAACAGTAGCAAGAGGAAGAACTATACCTGTAGGAAAGGTTTAGAGGATTTCCCAACGTCCGCATGTTGCTTTACCACCAAGCACATCAACATGCCAATGGACGACCAGAGGACTCTTGCCATCAGGATGTGCTATGCTCCTGAAGTCACTTATGTCCATTTCACCCTCGGCTCTAACATCCTGGCCTACACTAACGCCGTGCTGGATTACGCAGAAGGGGTTGTCTATATGAGGGTGAACAGGAGGAGGTTTAAGATTGAAATGATGACATATAAAGAAGTTTGTGGAGAGTCTGGGCCACCAGAGTATTCTGTGATCCCCTGTGACGCCGGGATATCCCCGACACTGAGTGAGGGATACATAACAGACGAACAACAGGAAAATAAAGGCGACAGCGAAATGGGATATGAACTAAAAGAGATTGAAACGAGAATACGAACAGAGACCGAAGTGAGAGATGAACAGCAGAGGAGAAATAAAAGGAAAATAGACGAAATAGAAATGAATGATGACCAACAAGAGAAAAAAAAACGAAAGAGAAGTAAGAAAGATGTGGGGGATAAGCAGCGCGAGAACAGGAATAAACGGAAAAGAAATGAGACGGAAATGAACGAAGAACAACCGAGATTTAAAAGAAGAACAGAAAGACAGGGGAATGAACAGCAACATTGTAGAAATAAAAGGAAAAAAGAGTCTACGGAAATGAACGAAGAACAAGAATGTAAAAGAATGAGAACAGAGGCAGAGAGGAATGCACAGCAATGTTGTAGAAATAAAAGGAAAAGAGAGCCGACGGAAATGAACGAAGAACAGCTGGGAAGAAGGAGAAGAATGAGACAGAGAAGTGAATGAAGGGTCGCGTCGTTGATATAAAAAGAGATGAGAAGGAAATGAAAGATGAGTAGAAAGAATGGTGTGTGTGTGTTGTATATACACTGGAGTAAAGACACAGTACATAGATACGAGGTTAGGAGACGGAGTAAGACGAGTGTGTGAACCTCTCTCCCTATAACTCAAACACACACATACCCGCGCGAACACACACACACACACACACACACACACAGCACATTGAAGCCTTGACTCCATGTATATTATCGTTTCTTTGAATTGAATTTCTTCATCTCTTGATAATACAGAGTACATAAATGTTGGCATAATTGTTGGGACTATTCAAATGGCTCTTCCTTGAGTGAAACAAAGATGAAGGGTAAAGGGGAAGAATGGTTAGGAAAAATTTAGGGAGTAAAGTCAGGTATCGGTGACAGGATAGGAGCTAAGGAAGGAGTAGCACTACTCCTGAAGAAAGGGTTGTAGGAATGTATGGTAGAGTAGAAGTAAGTACATTCTAGATTGATGTGGGTAAAACAAAGTGGGTGGAGAGTGTAGTAATAAAAGGAGTGTGGTTGA
>JAUUEG010035539.1:0-11861 GCA_032361445.1 Panulirus gracilis | reverse complement strand
ATATGATATACTATGTGGCCACTACGATATGGTGGCCACCTCCCCCAACCCTACAACACCTACCGTGACGTCTCCAACAACACGATACAATAAGCGACTCCTGAAGTATAATGTGGTTCCTGCTACATGACACTGTGTTGCCCCAACTACATAGTAATGCCTGATGCCCACAACATGACTCTTACAATAATGATGATGATGATATTACTAATGATACTACTACTACTACTAACTACTACTACTACTACTACTACTAATAATAATAATAATAATAATAATAATAACAATAATAACAACTCATAATACTAATAATGATACTAACAATTATAATGATAGTAATATGATAATTACTGTGAAAATGATAATAATAAATTTATCATTATCATTAGTAATGATATGATAATATTAATGATATAGTTTTTTGCTTTTTTCTCTAGTTCACCCTCAAACAATCATGAAAAAAATATCTTCCCTTGATAAGGTTCGTGATAACTGTGCAGAAAGAACTTAAAAACTACATTTTTTAATCACATAAGCCTTAGATATACTTTAAATAACACGGGTTCAAAGCCCAATATGGTAATGCCGCCTACTTATTCAAATCAGTGTGATACTTTCTCATTATAATGTTATATATTATAAATGCGGAGGAAACCGAGAAAATGCAGTGTACATTCGTATTACTACGATTCCAATGCACTGGAAAGCAGTTAATTAAGTCACCAAGTGGTCTTGAACTTCACTAATAGCAATCACTGTCCAACACCACCTCCCAGACTCATCATCAGACATGAAGCATGCCAACCTAATCCTGTGTTTATTAGCCCTTGTGTTTTTGGTGACGTACAGGCTGGTAGCGCAGTTTGGAGAGGAGGACCACGTCGTTCCTGCCTGGCTACCTCGGGGCCGCCAGCTCCACGAGCGTCTGGTGACAAGGTTTTTCCCTCCGCCTCCTGACGCTTCGCTTCCTAGGCTACTGCTCCTGCCAGACACCGATCACCACCAGGTAGGCTTTACTTCTTAGGCACGACGGTATTAAAACCCTTGAGCACTATGGGCAAAGACTTAAAATGTGGTAACCTGGGCCAAATTTATTAACAGCAATAGCTCAGTATTTCATTAAGGAGTCTAAGAATCATGAACAGGTGAAAAAGGTTTTCAAGGTATTTCTTGTGGTAGATAAAACTTGAGCGTGACGACCATTATGACCTCTGCAGTCGATATGACCAAAGCCCAGATTTGAGACAAAACAACCAATCCGATTTTCTTATGCTTAATGTATTAAGCTAAAGGATTACGTTCTGCAGAGTTAGGTTTCAAGAAAGTTGGGCTTAAATAAATTAAGTTAGTTTACAGTAATATAAGTTCGTACAGTATGAAATCGACATTCGCTTTCCAGTTTCTGGTCAAGTGGACTACCGAGAAGTTACAGCAGCACACTGCAAATATCGACAAATTACAAAGCCTAGTGTTGCCTGTTAACGAAGTTTTACGTAAGCGTGGCAAATGATACAGGGTTGAGGTTAAGTATTTCTTGGTCGGTAACACAGTTTAAATGCATGGTCAATTTTGATTAGCTGTTGGCATTTGCTTTCAGTGTTTATTGGAGGAGTAAAGCAGTTTTTACTGTGCTCAAAATAAGAGTTTATACTAATATGACGGTAACTTGCAGTACTGTTTCAAGCGTAATGTTACTTGACCACGCATAAAATTCACATGTAAACAAGGTATTGTTTGGCTGACGACACAGGTTATATGTGTTATGATGATTGGCCGATGTTATTCCCTTTTCATGGTTATTTCTAAGCATGGTAAAACTATTTCTAATTACACAGATAACTGGAACAAGTATCTTAAAACAGAATATGTATGCGACGCTAGACAGTTATGATTAATTTACCCTCGTCAGAGAAATGGACAACAAATAGGTAGAAACCCGTTATTTTTGTACGTCCTATGTTCTTCTCTGACTGGCAGCAGAACGTCAAAAGCAAGTAGAAACCTAACTCATCACCACCAGGAAAGCAACATTACTCTAGCTAATAAGATTCTCAATTTCTTCCCTCAAAATGTGTTTGCCTTGTCTTTTGGCAGGTACTGGAGAAGATGGGTGTGGGTGGTGTGCGAGTCTTAGCTCACACTCAAGCCACGCTGCAGCAGGAGGCCCTTCAGAACGTCCCCAGCCTTGCCTCCTCCCAGCAGCTTATGAACACTGTTGGGTAAGCGCCTTCTTGAGTTGGTTGGTATGTTAACGCGATATGCTCTTTGATATATATACGCTCTTATACTTTCTGATCAAATTTGGTCATAAATCTACGTTGTTCTTGCCGTAATCGTTACGATAAAAGCTGTCACCGATGTTCCTCCAGTATATTTGTCTCCGTAATTTTAAATGCAATACTGTCTGGCAGTTTACATTCATTACTGTCTTGCTCCTCGTTTAGCGTCATAATGCTAAGACCCAGTTTTTCTTGAAGTTTATATTATTTTCCTCATCAGGTCCCTGGTGCTGGCTGTGGTAGTGACCGGTGAGGGGACGGAGGAATGTGTGGCCGAGTTCTCGCCACTGCACCTTACCCAGGACACTAGCAGCGCTCAGGCCGAAGTCGAGCTTTTCTTCCCAGATCTTCTCGCTGCTCAGGACCAGCAAGATGAACCCCAGACACAAATGCAACTTGAACAAAACAAGGGCAGCGATGGAGAGTGAATAACTCGAAAGGATTTATAGTTTTTGAAGAAAAAAAAATGACCTGAGTGACATGCAGAGGTCTATCTTATCTAAAGAAAATATGATCACGAAAAAAGTTCGACTCAAGACATTGTATGAATGACGTATATGTATGGGAAACATTCTGATAAAAATGCCAACAATATTCAGTAGAATAGAGTTCAGTAAAATGTTAAACATTTGCGTTAGAGATTCTGGCTCAGATCAGAAAGCCATAAAATCTTCTAAAACAATATTCTGTTTGACACACAATGACCTAACTTAGCATGATATTCATTTAATTCAACAAAAACCCTCAAGCTTATGTATAATCGGGCTCACGTCATATTTTACAAAATGTATAAGTTCCAAAATATGTTTAATAAATCTTCCCACAATTTCCATATTCATTCAAAATATTCCCTTAATGGTACTCACCAAACATTTCTCTGTAAGCACATGCATGTTACGAAATGGATCCTGTTTAGCTAGGTTTACCTCTTTAATGAAGAAAATGTCAAAAATAATATGTACATTAATACATATGTTCAGATATGTGAAACGAGAAAACTAACTGGGAGCCTAGTCAAATGGTGTAACCTGATTGGTCAAAATTGAAAGCCTGTATACGGGTATTTAAGGTGACCTGTCTGCAATACCCCGCGGAATTATATGCTATTGATCGAGCCATAAATTTCAAAATCAATTCAAATCATGTTATAGCAGTCATTTTTTCTGATTCACTTTCGGCCCCTAAGGCAATAAACTCTGGCCACAGTAAAATGAAATTCAGGGCAATATAAATAATAAACTTAATGCGTGTAATAAAGATATCTTGATTTTGGGTGCCTGGTCATTGCAATATATACGGCAATGAGCAGGCAGACAAACTGGCTAAGTCGGCCTCAGAATCCGAGGAGGTCGTTCCGATCCCTCGGGAGCTGGCGTCCTGCCTTTCCTTGGGGAAGAGATCAATCCATCTCCTGTGGCAGTCAATGGTCCAGCCTGGCATCCAACAGTTAATACTAGAAAGTGGCGGACTGGCCGACCTCACACCGCAAGAACAGACGAGAGGAAGTCATGCTGGCCCGCCTTAGAATGAACTGTACATCCATCATCCATCACCCATATGCATCCGTATACTAACAAGAATTTTCCACCAATATGTCAACAGTGCCAAGAACATCTAACATTTACTCCGATGCCATAGCTTTCATCAATATCGAACCAAATCAATAGATCAACAGCAAAAACCTTTATTTTAACAATACTGATGTACTCGGGGATAACCTGAGTACTATTGACAAATTAATGGTCTTCCTCAAACAGAATTAATCAAGATGATGTAAGGTGGTTCGTGGGTTCTTCTCTATGGCGGGGTTGGCTTCGGTGTGAGGCTCCTCCTACTTGGGCTGATCGCATGGTGGGTGCGTATGTCCGCTCAACTAGGCGGTCGGCCTTGGGGGAGGTGGTCATCCTCCGGGGCAGTTGCGCCATGAAGTTGAACCGGAGGACCTCCAAATAAGTTGTTTATATTGTATGTGCATGTCGTGGTGGAGGCCTATCTCTAGTCTATCCTATCTTTTCGCAATCCTCGGGTCAATTGCAACTGTGGTGCGGTGCCGACTGCGCGGTGTTTGCTGCCTCGTTGGCTCAATACCTACAAAATCTTTCCTTTCATTATCTATGTTTAATCATTACTTATCTTTATTATCATAATCTTATAAGAATTAGACTTTTTCAGATAGGTATTTGGGGATGATGACTTCAGTCGTGTATCAAATAGGGTTGCAGGCCTAGTGGCATTCCTAATAGGTCGATGGCCGTAAAACTCAACGATCTCGCCATTCACATGCTGCAATTGCTGAGTTAGGATCCTAGCGGATTGAACTTTCATCATGGTCGACCGTAGAAAGGAACCTAAGCCATTCAAAAAGAAATTCTTATCTGAACTGGCGGGCCTTCGGTTCCCAGTAGCCAGAATCCATCGCTACCTTAAGGCTGGGCCTTACTCGCCACGTATCAGCATAGGCGCTGCAGTCTATATCGCGGCGGTACTGGAATACCTCTGTGCAGAAATATTTGAACTTTCTGCGAGCGTCGCCCAAAGCTTCAAGAGGATGCGGATAACCCCGCGTCATATCTTCCTGGCTGTTCATCATGACCAAGAACTCTCGGCTATCTTCCGAGATGTAACCATTTCTGAAGGTGGAGTCCTGCCCAGGATCCACACAGTACTCCTTCCTAAAAGACCAGCTGCAAAACATGAACTGAAGCCAAAGCAATGAAGTAATCAAATCCCTTGATAAAAAAAAAACAAAAAAACTATAAAACATGAAAAATACTAATAAAAAAAATGCTCCCAAGGGAGCTCATACATATCAAAGAGATTATCAAAAACATGAGTTTTAGATCATTTGGAACAGGAGAATATTTAGAAGTCATGCTAATTGAGATGGTGCAAACCGGAGCCAAATCTTGAGGTCTTTATCACCAACATATTGCTCTTTATTATTTACTATCACCAAAAGCAGCTGCCATCCCTCCCACCCAAAATATTGTCTATACCCTCCAAGCTGTAACTATAGAAGTACCACAATTTCAGTTTACCAAAAGTAGGCAAGAAAATCGTCACAAAAGTTCTAGACCATGCGAAGTGCAAACTCGTTCAAGCACACTGAATGTTGTATGAAGATTTCACATAAACACGGACGAGGTTACAAGAGCATTCCACATACTTCTCTCATGCATCATTACCACATAAGCACCATCATAATGACATTGGTCTGAATTGAAACTTTCCATGTGATTTGGCACAACTATTTTTTTTTTTACTTCTGACAATATACGCAATCAATTAATCAATGAACAAAAGGAAAATGAAAAATTATATACCATGATCAAATGACTTCTACGATCATCGACATCCTTTTCTTTTTAACCTCAGGATCATTATACTATGATAAAACATTTCATCTTAAACTGTAAAGTTGATCTAGTCTGAATCTGAATTACAAATTTGTTGGTCCTCGTCGAGTCTTGCTAGTGTTCAAAAGTCGGGCAAGCCGATTGGTTATGTCACTCATGTGAATCACCAATAAAAATCGTACATGCTTACATCACGCCACCAAGAAATTAGCCAATCAGCGTTACCCATATCACTTCAGCAAGTCAGGCGGAATATGTGACTAGGCCAGTTTAACACGGCTTTGACCACTTTCCATATCAACTTTATAAGAACATGCATAGAAGAAGCAACCGACTGTGAAACCCTCAAAACTTCAAACAAGGAGGCGACGTAGGAAGGAAGAGAACTACAACACCTATATCTACAAGGTGCTGAAGGCCGTTACACCCAGTTACGGAATCTCCATCAAGGCTATGGCCATCATGAATTCCTTCGTTAAGGACATGTTTGTCCGCCTAGCAGACGAAGCTTCCCGCCTGGCTATGTTAAGCAAGCGTTCCACTCTCTCCTGTCGAGACGTTGAAGCCGCCGTTCGTCTCGTGTGTAGCGGGGAACTTAAGCTACACGCAGCCTCGGAGGGCACCAAAGCCTTTGCTAGATATACAGCCAAGAACTGAAAGGGTGTATCAGTTAGACCCAGGCTCCTTTAGGAGCCACAAATAATTTAAAAGAGACCAAACGAACATGTTTTATAATAAACATAGCCACAATTTATCTGAAATCTGCTGTAAAAGAATTTTTTGTACAACTTTGATAATTGACTTCAACAATATGATGAAAAGAAGTATCCATTAAAAAAATGCCCGAAATCAAAGTCCACAGTTACAAAAGCAAGAACCGATTGAAGGTGATGCCAAGCGGTAATGGTCATAAATTGGTTAATCACAGTTTTTACTTGACTGCCAGTAAAATAACTCCAGTTATTGCACTGCAGTCAAAAACGTCGTGTTCGATCAAATGTTCAAAACTAGATTGTAACTTGCCGAACATCTTCAGAGACTGATCATGATCATCAATGATTATAAGCATCCATGTATGACAAACCTGGTGGAAGATGGTGGGTGAAAGAGCGAGAAATGAAGAAAGGAACCCCCCACCCACACGCACACCAAAAACTTCAAAGACCAAATGTACTTTTATGCAAAATAGAACATAAGTTCAAGAAAGTCATCACCAAAAAATCACATGAGTACGCACGTACTGAGACACCAGACCGCCAGCCAAGCTAACCAAACAAGGTACAGAGCATCATGTCACCGGGTGGACAGCGCGAGAGCCAATAGCAGGGAGCTACAAGGTATAAGACTCACCATTAACATTCAAGCAGATACATACCAACACTGTATTTGTTATGTCAATGCAATGAACAAATATTCAGTGAAAAAACAAGCGAAATGCAAAACAATTATCACAAAAATGGACTTTCAACACTACTGGCATTGAAAGCAGCTCTAGTACTACGTAACCTGATTGGTCAGTTTAGAAATCATGCGGTTACGTCATCCGTCCAGGGTATATACATGGTGCTAAGAATGTCCGCCCATGGGCTACATGCATAGTGGGAGTGTATGTGGTCTAAGAATTATCTTTTAACACCTGAAGAAGGTGTTAAAGATTTGTTAATTTTTCAGCTGGTGAATGTAGCTTGCGTTAAGTTTTAATTACCCTGACAGTTGATAGGCCTAAAGCCCAAAAAAATAACCATTGTCCGCAATTCTTACATAAACGAAAGATGGAGAACATCGAAGCAACTTAGCGTCGTTATGACCACTCGTAGTGCTGCACCGCAAAACAAGAAAACGCTCGCTTATCGAGCAAGTCTTCAGTTTCCTGTAAGTAGAATCCATCACTACCTCAAAGCCAGTATCAGCATTATCGGATCTGTGTACTGCGCGGCAGTCCTAGAGCACCTGACTGCAGAAATACTCAGAGAACCGGTCAATCTACGAACACAATATTGTTTGACACATAAGAACCCAACTTAGCATACTATATTCATTTAATCCAACAAAAAACTCAAGCTGAAGCATAATCGGGCTCACGTCATATTACACTAAATATATGTTCCTAAATATGTTTAATCAATTTTCCTACAATTAACAAATTCATTCAAATTGTTCCCGCAGAGGCACCCACCAAAACTTTCTTGGTAACTATAAACGTGTCACAAAATAGATCCAAAATTTAGGTAAATTTCTTTAATGAAGGAAATGTCAAAAACAATATGCATAAAGTTGTAAATATTAAGATATGTGAAACGAGAAAACAGTAACTGGGAGGAGCTTAGTCAAAAACGTACCCTGATTGGTCAAAATTGAAATCCTGCTCACAGATATATAACGTGACCGGAGTGTACATTCCCGCCATTTACAACACTGCAATTGCTGAGGCAGCATCTTGGAGTGAAAGTTCATCATGGTCGACCGTAGAAAGGAACCTAAGCCATTCAAAAAGAAATTCCTATCTGAACTGGCGGGCCTTCGGTTCCCAGTAGCCAGAATCCATCGCTACCTTAAGGCTGGGCCTTACTCGCCACGTATCAGCATAGGCGCTGCAGTCTATATCGCGGCGGTACTGGAATACCTCTGTGCAGAAATATTTGAACTTTCTGCGAGCGTCGCCCAAAGCTTCAAGAGGATGCGGATAACCCCGCGTCATATCTTCCTGGCTGTTCATCATGACCAAGAACTCTCGGCTATCTTCCGAGATGTAACCATTTCTGAAGGTGGAGTCCTGCCCAGGATCCACACAGTACTCCTTCCTAAAAGACCAGCTGCAAAACATGAACTGAAGCCAAAGCAATGAAGTAATCAAATCCCTTGATAAAAAAAAAACAAAAAAACTATAAAACATGAAAAATACTAATAAAAAAAATGCTCCCAAGGGAGCTCATACATATCAAAGAGATTATCAAAAACATGAGTTTTAGATCATTTGGAACAGGAGAATATTTAGAAGTCATGCTAATTGAGATGGTGCAAACCGGAGCCAAATCTTGAGGTCTTTATCACCAACATATTGCTCTTTATTATTTACTATCACCAAAAGCAGCTGCCATCCCTCCCACCCAAAATATTGTCTATACCCTCCAAGCTGTAACTATAGAAGTACCACAATTTCAGTTTACCAAAAGTAGGCAAGAAAATCGTCACAAAAGTTCTAGACCATGCGAAGTGCAAACTCGTTCAAGCACACTGAATGTTGTATGAAGATTTCACATAAACACGGACGAGGTTACAAGAGCATTCCACATACTTCTCTCATGCATCATTACCACATAAGCACCATCATAATGACATTGGTCTGAATTGAAACTTTCCATGTGATTTGGCACAACTATTTTTTTTTTTACTTCTGACAATATACGCAATCAATTAATCAATGAACAAAAGGAAAATGAAAAATTATATACCATGATCAAATGACTTCTACGATCATCGACATCCTTTTCTTTTTAACCTCAGGATCATTATACTATGATAAAACATTTCATCTTAAACTGTAAAGTTGATCTAGTCTGAATCTGAATTACAAATTTGTTGGTCCTCGTCGAGTCTTGCTAGTGTTCAAAAGTCGGGCAAGCCGATTGGTTATGTCACTCATGTGAATCACCAATAAAAATCGTACATGCTTACATCACGCCACCAAGAAATTAGCCAATCAGCGTTACCCATATCACTTCAGCAAGTCAGGCGGAATATGTGACTAGGCCAGTTTAACACGGCTTTGACCACTTTCCATATCAACTTTATAAGAACATGCATAGAAGAAGCAACCGACTGTGAAACCCTCAAAACTTCAAACAAGGAGGCGACGTAGGAAGGAAGAGAACTACAACACCTATATCTACAAGGTGCTGAAGGCCGTTACACCCAGTTACGGAATCTCCATCAAGGCTATGGCCATCATGAATTCCTTCGTTAAGGACATGTTTGTCCGCCTAGCAGACGAAGCTTCCCGCCTGGCTATGTTAAGCAAGCGTTCCACTCTCTCCTGTCGAGACGTTGAAGCCGCCGTTCGTCTCGTGTGTAGCGGGGAACTTAAGCTACACGCAGCCTCGGAGGGCACCAAAGCCTTTGCTAGATATACAGCCAAGAACTGAAAGGGTGTATCAGTCAGACCCAGGCTCCTTTAGGAACCACAAGTAATTTAAGAGACCAAACGAACGTTTTATAATAAACATATCCATAATTTATCTGAAATCTGCTGTAAAAGAATTTTTTGTACAACTTTGATAATTGACTTCAACAATATGACGAAAAGAAATCCATAAAAAGATAACCAAAATGAAAATCCACAGTTACAAAAGTAAGAATCGATTGAAGGTAATGAAAGCGATAAAGGTTATAAATTGGTTAATCAGTTTTTCCTTAACTGCCTGTAAAGTAACTTGTTATTGCATTGCATATAGTCAAAAACGTCCTGTTCAATCAAATGTTTTAAATTACTTTAGGTTGTAACTGGTGCCAAACATCCTACCAAAGTTTATCTTCAGTGAGACCTTTATGTGATACAGCTTTATTTTACCAGAAGTCTTGACATACTAGATCATTTCCACCATTGAACATTCACATATCCTTCCATTTTCAGAGACTGATCATAATCATGAATGATTATAAGCATACATGTATGACAAACCTTTGCTGGAAGATGGTGGGTGAAAGCGAGAAATGAAGGAAGACCCCCCCCCCCCCCTCACCTCATAAAATCAAAGACCGAATGTACTTGCATACAAAAAACATAAGTTCAAGATCGTCAACACCAAAAAATCACATGAGTACATACTGAGAGACACCAGACCGCCAGCCAGGCCAACCAATCAATGTAGAGCATTGTCACCTGGTGGATCGGGTGGACAGCGAGAGCCAATAGCGAGAAAGCTACGAGCAGAAATAGTATTATAAAAGACTCGCTATTAACACTCAAGCAAATACATACAATTACTGTACTTGTTATGTCAATGTAGTGAACAACAAATATTCAGTGGAAAAATCAGAAGCGACGAAATGCAACACTTATCATAAAAAAAGAACTTTAAAAACTACTGAAATTGAAAGCAGGAGCTCTAGTACTGCGTAACCTGATTGGTCAGTTTAGAGATCATGCGGTTACGTCATCCGCTCAAGGGTATATACATGGTGCCAGGGAAGAATGTCCGCCATTCTTAACACAGAAGAAAGTTGGAGAACCTCGAAGCAACTTAGCGTCATTATGACTACTCGTAGTGCTGTACCACAAAAGAAAACCCTCGCTTATCGAGCGAGTCTTCAGTTTCCTGTGAGTAGAATCCATCGCTACCTCAAAGCTGGAAACTATGCTTCTCGTATCAGCCTTATCGGATCTGTGTTCTGCGCGGCAGTCCTGGAATACCTTACTGCAGAAATACTTGAACTAAGTGGCAACATTGCTCACAGGAGCAAGAAGAAACGCATCATCCCTCGTCACATTTTGCTGGCAGTTCGTCATGACGAAGAGTTGAACAAAATGCTGGAAGGTGTGACTATTCCCGAAGGTGGTGTCGTGCCTAACATCTATACGGCTCTTCTTCCCAAGTGAAGTACTTCATTTTAGAAGAAAAAGTTGAAGGTTGAACCTCAGAAACAATAGATTACAAAAAAAGAAAAAAAAAATGCTCCCTAGGGAGCTAATATGTATGAGAGATTACGGGGGCTATAAAGTATTAGACTTATGAAGTTTGTAGGAAATAAAAACTTGAATAAGTGGTTGCTCCTTCCATAGCGTATAAAGGAAACATAAAAACTTACAAGATGCTAACCGTAAATGCTTATGAAGGTAATCGCCAATGAAATGTGTACAATGCACTCTATTAGATTTTCATAAGACCCATTAATGCTTCAGCCATTAATGTAATACATGTAATGAATGACATTTCATTATTTTGGAGGTCATGAACACATCATAAATCAAATACAAACTAAGAATAGCACCGTAAATATTCATACACCGTGACGATTTTTAGAAAAAAGCCGAACCTGCCTTTCAAATAGAGCACTGAAGATACATGAAGAAATCAGGATGACAGATATGGCAGTTAATCAAGTTATTGTCATGAATTTTACTAAAATATGGAGAAAGAAAAAAAACCATATTTTTTTTTTTTTTTTTTTGCCGGTCTCCCGCGTTAGCGAGGTAGCGCAAGGAAACAGACGAAAGAATGGCCCAACC
>JAUUEG010035428.1:296-11861 GCA_032361445.1 Panulirus gracilis | reverse complement strand
GAAGGTGTCGTCGTGGTCGCCTGGTGTGGAAGGTGTCGTCGTGGTCGCCCGGTGTGGAAGGTGTCGCTGTGATCGCCAGGTGTGGAAGGTGTCGAATTTAGTGTATATGAACGTGCACTTTCATAGAACATATAATAACTTCCAATAGCCAGGAATCGAACCCAGGACCTTTGCGTGGTAGTCAAGAACGCTAACCGCTTGGCTATGATCACCCCTAATAAGGTAATGACTATTCAATTATGTAATACCCTCCAACATCTAGAATTAGAGCCTAGGACCTTTGCGTGGTAGTCGAAAACGCTAACTGCTTGGTTATGACCGCCCCTAATAGAATATGACTTTTCAATTACAAGTAATCAAATACCCTTCGTCTCACAACCGTAAGCAATTGAAACAATTATAGTGTCTACGTATCTTAATCTTCATTGTCAAACCTCTTCAGATTATATTATGTAGGAAAATTACGTTAATCGCTTTCTGACAGGCGTTAATTGTAACTGAACTCATGGCTCCCAAAACGTGGTGGAGTATACCTCTCTTAAATGGGATCATAAAACACAATAATCCACAGCATGTTAGACTAATTGGTATGATAGTTCTCGCATTCGTAGACCCTCATAAGCCTTTATCAAAAATTTTCTCACGTACAGGAACATAGACTATGGTTGAGTTAAGACACATTCTTTGACTTAAGAATTAAGATTTCCTCTGTAGGAAACTTCAGTGAAATATCTCTCCCTCTTGAGACTTTCACTTGCGAGCGATCGACTTACTGCACTTAGTACATTGTAAAGGCCCAGCTAGTCTCCGACATTTATGACCTTCGGAGATTACCACACAAGATGAATACTGGAAATCGAAGGGTAATCAAATTGTACCAAATGAGGAATTCCGTCTTAGTTTTTAGATATATATCGTATCCATTCCATAATGTAATATCTAGTTAAAGTCACGTCACTATTGGTTTATCATTCTGCACAGACACTTGGTAGCAAAGATATAGTCTGTTGTGCTAACCTCAGCACTGTTTGTTGGTGGAGTAGCTTACGACAGGAAGCACTATCAGCGGGAAGACATGACCCTTGCTGTCCTTACTGTGGGCTACACCTAGGGTTCACCTGAAGTACCTATCTGTTCTCCCACATTGATAAGACCAGGAATCTTATCAAACACAATTTAGTCCTCGTCAAATGTTCCAAGAGTCTAAACAGCACTGCGGATCAAATCTCATGATCTTAATCTGAGAAAACCTCTCTTTTCCAAGACTTTAAGAAAAAGGCCCAAAAGCTCCAGGGAGTCTTCAAATATTCATACCTTCTCAGCAGAGATCTTGGCAGTCACCGTGAAATTGCCAACCGACACTCTGCACCAACTGAGACCCATTACCCGAACCAAATGCCAGATCCCTAAAAATCATGGAAATTGTCGAATTGGAATCACAACCACCTTCATTATTTGGTAAAATAATGTCCGTAGGCACGTGGGTGATATATAGTGTGGAAGTGATGGTTCATTGCTACGCTGTCTCCCGGTACACAATCTAGTAATTGAGTCCAGCGCCAAGATAACATGTACTATAACATATAGGGTCACAGAGCCTCTAGGTTGAACAAATTGTGTATGAAATGCCTTACCGTATAGTTAACAGATAAACAGTACTATAATACTATGATACAGAGTGTCACAGAGCCTCTAGGCTGAACAATATTTGTACAAAATGCCTAAAAGTATAGTTCACGAAAACATAATGCTATGATACTATAATGTATAGGGTCACAGAACCTCTAGGCTAAAAACTTTTTGTATGAAATGCCTTAACGTATAGCTCACAGAGACAGAATGATATAATACTCTAATATTGCATTATTTGTCTTCATTTCCTTTCCTGTACATTCATCTCACATTAACTCCATACATAGGCATACGGGCAGGTGGTGACAACTATTTCTGAGGATCGGGGCAGACTGAGTCTTTCAGATGTGCATGCTTCATCAGTCCAAATTCCTGAAGTGAATTGCTAGTTGTAAAGCAGGCAATAGAGGTGTAGGGGCCTTTCACGCATTGGGTTTTTTTCATGCAGTCAGTGATATTTTCCTCTCATTCAGTTTTCTTCCCACTCTCATCATTCATTGACATTGTGGTCTTTTCCTATCCAGTGCAGGTAATGAGTAGCAGACAACTGCCTGTGTATTGGAGGAGAAAGTGACATTGGTGGAGTGAACCCAAACTAGTGTTTGTCACTTTTCCCCTCCCAGGCTCACATTGCTGTCTCTTTTTTTTTTTTCCTTTTCTCATCTGCGCATAGGTTGTTCACATTAAATCCACAGTGTCACACACTTTCAGTTTCATACACAGCACATGACAACATATAACCCACTCATATCAATCTCTATTCATAGCTTTACTGCAATTTTACAATTCACCAGTGTCAAATTGGAATATCACAAGTCAAGGAGGCCTTGATGGTTCCTAGGGACCACTTGATTGCCATCAGGTGACTGGAACCCATTCATCTTCTAAAGACACAGACCCTAGACCTGGCTCTCTCCCCACTTATTTCTGCAACATTTGTAGTCTTAAGTTTAACCCTCTGTATGTAGAACACCATCTTTGCTTATTTCCTGATCTTCTACTCTTTGAAATCCAACTTTTTAAGGCTCCTTCACCTTATTCTCTACCATCACTTCTGCCAGGGTGGTGTTTTTACATACTGTAATACCAAAACACTTATTGCTTACCTGGTGGATCTTGAGTTGAGTCTCCCAACATTTTCTCTTATTCTTGTTCTTTTCCTGAGATGGCCTTGATTGGGGGACTTTTTGACTATGCCTTGTTGATTACTAAAGAAAAAAATGCAACTGAAGGAGATCAGAGGAGACTAAACCCCCTTGACCAGAAAGAGGCCAAGGGGGCTTAGGCTCACTTGGCAACTTTTTAGGAATCCCCAATGGACATTATTTATAATTAATGAAGAAAAGTATTAAGCCTCTGAGAACGAGCTAGTTTTATCTGGTAACCCATATTTATTGTTTCATGTTCTTTATTTTCCTTATACAAGATCATCATCATGTTTGTTACTTATTACACTCTATATGAATGAGTTGATGAGTGTTCTTATCCACATTCAGATATATTCTGTTGTAATTTCAATTTTCGGCAATTTTTTGATAGTCCCTCAGTAGAATTTGGACCTGTATGCCTATGACTCCTAGTAACTATGAACCTAAATTTTTCCTGTATTGCTTCTTTTTCCATCAATATGAATTCATTGCACTATTTTTGTGCACTGTACTTCAAGACTCACTTAATTATTAATCGTGTGCTGATATACTCCAGGATCTGACTGCCTCACATAACTCTTCCCTGGAGCGCTCCCTCCTCACTAACAGTATTCTGGGAAGTCTTGCTCCGTCCCAGCAGGTAAACTGAAAGTTATATATTCAGATCTTTTACTAATTATTGTTATAGGAAATGAATAGTCCCTTATGGTTTTGGTTTTCATAGATTTATATTTCTATTTAATTGAATCATCAGTTTTTATTAGTTTTTGATATTTTAAATCATGTAATCGTTGTTTGCATGTGTCTTACTCCTTTTGTGTACCCACAACTTGCATGGTTTTGTATCTTTTCGCTTTAGAATTGTTGCAATGTTGACTCCATCCTACTCTCATTTCTGTTTTCCCAAGTAAAGGCTTTCCTTTGTCATTAGCTTTGTCATAAGGTACATTAAATCTCTTTCTCTCTCTCTCTCTCTCTTTTCCTCTTTAGGATTAGTTGCACAAATAAACCTCAAAGCATGGACACCTTCTCTTAAATGATAATCATAGGATTTTTTTGCAGAGACTGTGTATGTATGGGTTTTGCAAGACTCCAATGGCTAGAGTTATATGCAAGTGAAAAGTCACCTTTAGTGAGGCTGTATCTTTGTCAGCTGACAAAACAGAGTTCACTGACATCAGAGAACTTTTTGCTTCAAAAGAATCTTATCCTGTCCCTGCAAAATAAATGTATTTCAGTCTTGAATCTGAAGAGCCCTTGGAGAAGGGGTCCTAGGGTTATATGATGATAATTGCAGAGATGGAACTACATTTGTTACCAGACTCAAGCTACAAGTGGTTACACAAAAAGCAAGAAGTAACCTTTGGCAATGCTATATCAACATCCATTGATGGCAAGTAGTACACTCTTATCAAGGACCTTCGTGTTCCAAAGGATCCCATTATACTCCTGTTCTTGAGTGCATCCAAGATGTTGCATGAGCCCTGTAAAGGGTTCCTTGGATCATATGATGATGTTAATCAAAATAAAGATGATGATAATGGTAATAGTAATGATAATATAGGACAACATAAATGGAAAACTTTTGCCAGTAGTATGCCGTAGTAATCACATACCAACCATAACCTCAAAGGTTTGAATCATACATATGAATAGAAAAGTAAACCTGATGGATAGTATGATATCAGTACGGAAACTCTACAGAGATAATTAGATTACCTGTTTACACAAATTAATCTATGAAAGATTGGTATTAATAAAAAGAATCTTATTGTAGAATGCTAACATAAACATGTTTATGATGATCGTTGATTATGGATGACAGTCTGTTGTTAGTCTTTATGTGTGTATGATGCAGTGTCTTTCTGAACACTGATATGATGCAACTGAAAAAGATCAGAGTGATTAGATATTCTTTCATCACTGATCCTAAGATATGCATTAACAGTGGCTAGATATTTTTTCATCACTGGTCCTAAGTTATGCATATGCAAAGTTTGGCAATGTATGTTGAATGGCTGAGGATATGTTAATTTATTTTATGAAATAAGAATATTTTGCTTGCTTTGCAAACTGAATTGCCACTACCAGGCACAATAGCATTGTAAACCATCCATTCATGTAAGAAAAAAGTCAGAAATTTATCATTTCAAGAAATTACTTCATTTTTTAGGGTAATCCTGCAACTATTCCATTTAGTGGAGTGCCATCACCACAACCAGGAGGAAGATCCTCCACATCCTCAACAGCTGCAGGGGGAGGGGGTGGAATATCTCCAGCAGGAGCAGCAGGTGGGGGAAGCATGTCACCGCAGCTTCCAAGACGCAGCTGGGGATCACGAGAGTCATACACATCAGATGGCGACAGTGGAGTAGGAGCTGAGTCAACCACTTCAAGGTTGGCAAAGACATAATTTCTTAATATTCCAGTATTCAGCAGTGTTTCATTTATTTCTGCCTGCAGTTTTGGATTCTTTTTCATATAATAGAATCATCATTATTTTAAGAGAAAAATAAATAATAACTTGATTATTATGGTCCAGTATCAATGTTTTTCTGTTAATTATATTTTTCTGCTTCTTCTAGCTTACAAGGACCAATATTTACGAGGTCAGCATGGAATAATATAGACAAAGCATCTTGCTCTTAATGAGCTTGGGTAAAACCCCAGTTGACTTATGGTTATTTGATTATTCAGTGTATGGGGATTGTGATATGAATGTGAGAAAGGGATAATTAAAGTTTAGGTTATCCATAGTGGTGCAGAGTAGAAAGCACCACAGTTATTGTATACTTATGATGAGATTCTATTAAAAGATTTAGTAAGTAGAATGGTAGATTTTGATGGAAAGTTGTATAGCAAAAGAATGTTGAAATTAAGTGCAAATAAGAGTAAGGTTTTTATTTCTGAAAGTGATAAACATTGCAGTGCATTATCTGTTTGATTAGAGAAGAATCATAAGTTTATGACAAATTCAGGTTGTTAGAGTGAAAATCAGGAAAGATAGTAGTGGGGGAGCTAAATTTGAATGCAGAGTCTTGAAAGGAAAAGCATTGTTGGTTTGCCAAGAGCTTTGGTAAATGAAAAGAAACTAGGTATCGAGTTTCCAAGAAGTTTGAAAGACGAATGCCTGTCCCATCTCTGATTAGATATGTTATGTTAAAACTTTTTTCTTAGGTCCAAATGGGTGAAAATTAGGAACAAGATGGATAACCTACACAGTATATTTGGAATGAGGAGAATAGATAGATCAAAAAACGATGATGTGAAGATATTGGAAAAAAGATGCAGTATCTGATGACTAGTTAGACGTTATGGCCATTTCATACATAAAGCAGATGATGGATTGATGAAAAAGATCTTTGTTACCACAGTTGAAAGGTGCAAGAAGAAAAAGTAGAACACAGAACAGATGCAATGGGTTGATTGATAAGGGCTATAGATGTTTCAGGTGAAAATTTTAAGAATGTTTAAACTGAGGGTACAAGTGTGAAGTACTATCTCTGAGAACCAAGGAAACATTTGAGTCAATTATTCTTTGAAAATCCTTAACCGGATATAAGATGAAATGGTTTTACTCCAGTCCTCTTCATGAGGTTTACATATCATGCTTGGGTTATGTAGCACCTGCTTAAGTCTGACAATTTTTCGTAAGATGCCTATAGCGGCCCAAGATACCCATATTTGTATATTATAAGCACTATCAATTTTGACAGTAAATCGGTGACTAACGTTTAGCCCATATGCTGTCACTGGACTGAACCAGGGCATGTGGAATGTCTGGGGTAAACCATGGAAAGGTCTGTGAGGCCTGGATGTGGATAGAGAGCTGTGGTTTCGGTGCATTACACATGACAGCTAGAAACTGAGTGTGAACAAATGTGGCCTTTTTTGTCTGTTTTCCTGGCATTACCTCGCTGAAGCAAGCAGTAATGATGCTGTTTCCTGTGGGGCGGGGTGGCACCAGGAATGGATGAAGGCATGCAAGTATGAATATGTACATGTGTATATACGTATATGTGCATATATATACGTATGTATATGTTGATATGTCTATGTATGTATATGTGCGTGTATGGGTGGCGTTTGTGTATATATATATATGTATGTACATGAGTGGATGAGCCATTCTTCTTCTGTTCCCTGGTGCTACCTCGCTGATGCAGGAAACAGCGATCAAGTATAATAATAAATGATATTTAATTAGTGTTTATATCAAACAGTGGTTGTCTTCCATCATTCACTTTGGTATAATGTATAGATATAGGCTTATTTCAGTGCATATATTTGTAAGGCACAAAAATTAACTCTTGAATTATGAAAGAACTCTACCCATACCTGAGCAGCATAGGAATTACAATCATGACCTGAGTATTGTAAATTCACCCAAGGTGATTTTAGATATTGGATATATTTCTCACTGAAAAAACATGCCAGAATGAAAATCTTCTGGGTTTCCTGCCTGAGGTTATCTTTTGACTCAGACCATACTTTTGATTCTTGTTTATATCGGGCATTGACCATTTCACTAGTTTGAATATCCATGTAATGGATGTTTATACTGCCTGACCCCTAAGGATGGTATGGATATCTGTACATTTTGTGCAGAGTTTAGGTACCATAAAGAAAGATGTCTCATGCTTCACAACTTTCTTCTCATGCAAATTGTCGTTATCTTCTGTTTTAGGCTTCCATTGCATGTCCAGGCAACTAGAAATTCTATTTGTAAGTAATGAGGTAACTTTTTTATGCAGAGTATCATGTTACCATGTCTCAAAAAGTCCCTCTTCCCCCTCACTCTTATTTTACTGAATGTTGGTTTTCTGTGTCACTTGATTGAAAATCATAGAAGTTTGCTTCTCAGTTCTTGCATGCACAGTATTACATATGCAAGGTTGAATGAGCTGCATCATTGGCAATTTTCAAGTAGATGTTCATTTGCAAATGGAATTACTTCATTTCCATTTGTAAGTCCACTGTCACACAGTAAGTGTGAGTAAATAGGAAATGACACATCCTATCATGATCCTCTGAAAGAAGTAAATATCTCGTTACTTTTAGATGGTAATAGGCTTTTGCTGAAATGAAAATTTGCCTCTTTCTCTGCAAATTTGCATTCAGTTGCATACATGTTAATTACAGTGTATCTTTGTTCTCCAGATGATTTTTCAAAATTATCATAGTGTGGTTTGTGTTTGATTGAGCAAATTCATATAAACATTTTGTTGGTCAGGAAAATGTAAGACTTAATATGATCATTTAATCAAAATATGTTGTTTATTTTCATTTAGTTTTGATGTTTAGAATTATCATTAATCAGCTTATTTCTAGACAGTTCCAACTCCCTGCCATTCTGTTAATGTTTCTGCACCCATCATGAACAGTCGCAAAGCATCTGCTGAGGGACGACCTGATTTGGACAACAGCAGCAATAATGAAGGAGAGAGTTCAGGAGGTCAGGAGGTGACTCCAGTGGTGTATTCCTTTATGGTGGAGGAGTGCATACTGGCTGCTTACACTGCCCGCTCTGTACCATGCCCCCTCCATGCTGACCTGCTACTCGCCCAAATTGCCCCTGACACTGTATGTGGAGTTTGACTGTCTTTTAGCCTACTTTTTTCTTCAAAATATCTTATGGATTGGCTTGTCCTCTGCAAAATTCTGTCTGTTGTTTGAATAGGATACAATTTTATTTTAAATGATGAAAATCTTATTTATCATTCATAGCAAAATGTTGAGTTCATCATCCATTATTTTGACAGTGAAATAAAATCTTAGTTCTTAAACTTTATCCACCAGAGAAGACTTTAATTAAGAATAAAAAATACCTTTCTGACAGGTCTTCTTGGATTTGGGTGACAGATATCTTGTTCGTCCAGAAGTGATCAAGCAGGGAAAATTATTAGGACGTGGAGGATTTGGTTTTGTCTTCCAAGGTACTTGCCGTAATAGAATCAATGGAGCACCAATGGATGTGGCATTAAAAATGTTGCAACCTGTAGATCCAGGTAACAATGCCCGCCAAAGTGCCATTGTTGCATACAAGGTAAGTTGATATTGGGATTTAACTGTTTTACCTAAAGTATCCTTTGCTTTGAGTGATAACTGCAGATTAGCAACAGAATTTTCATTTTCCCTTCCCAGTTAGATTTGTTTATTGTGAAAACATGTTACTCAGTTAGGCAGATGTATTATAGAATATATCAGAATACTTTTATAAATGATTCATTTTGGATAATCATTTATGTATATGTGCATGTATATGCATTAGACATGACTGGTAAAGAATGGATGTGAGCAGATGTGGCCTTTCTTTGTCTGTTCATGGCCCTACCTCGCTAATGCGGAAAATGGAAATGGCAGTGTCATTGCCATTTCCATTTCCTGTGGGGCAGGATGGTGCTGAGAATGGATAAAGGCAGGCAAGGCTCATTTGATTTGTTTATGGATGGAGTGGTTAGGTGTTTTAGATATCGGGGAGTGGCCTTAGCAGCAAATGGAACCATGGAAGTGAGTTATAGGGTGGGGGAGGGGGCAAAGGTTTTGGAAGTGATGAAGAATGTTTGGAAAGAGAGAACGCTGTCTCGGAGAGCTAAAATGGGTATGTTTGAAGGAATAGTGCACACCAAAAATACAAGGTCTAGCTTTTGCTCTGTCACTTATGATAGATTACTATATTGATGGAATAACTTAAGTTTTATTATATGTGATTATGATATTTTCCGTTGATGCTTTACTCAAAGGCTGCCCAAAGCAAGTGGGAACGGGACCCTCTGCAGTATGCATGTAAAGCCTATTGCTCAGCAAGACAAGAAGTGAATATCTTACTATCTCTGCGTCATCCTCACATTGTGCCACTTGTTGGTGTTTGTCCACGTCCACTTGCTTTAGTACTTGAATTAGCACCTCAAGGAGCTCTTGATCAGTGTTTAAAACATTACCAGCGATCAGGAGCCAGATTATCCCTCCATACACTGCAGGCTGTTATATTGCAGGTTAGATTTTTTCCTTTCTTTTTTTCTTTTGATTAATAATTTGCACAATATGTAGAATATGTTTATGGAAGAATAATTTTGAATGTGTAGTAATGGCTTCCAGTGTGAAGAAACAAAATTTTTGGACAGGTTGCCAAGGCACTTGAGTATCTCCATGGCCAACATATTATCTACCGTGACCTGAAAAGTGAGAACGTACTGGTGTGGGAGTTGCCGCCACCATTTCATCACCAACCTCATCCTAGAGTAGATGTTAGATTAGCAGACTATGGTAATTACACAAAGAATGATTATGTAGTTTGACATTAGGATACATAAGAAATGCATGTTTTTACATGAAATACTGTCATCAAACATTATGGGCCAATTTTGTGCTTGTTTCTCTTGTTAGAAGATATTTAGATTACAGAGATTGTAATTTGATTTGGCTTTATGAGTGCCCTTAGTCCTTTTTTTTCACATTGATAAAGTACCCAACTATGCTATGCCCTTGAATATTTGCTCAGTATTCTTATCACATTTTATATGAATATTTTGATTGTCATGACAAGGGAGACACATTCTTTCCATGTGCTAGTCTGTGGTTATGAGAATTAATTTTTCTGTTTTTCCTTGTTTCTGGTATGGATTAGTTATATTTTTCAGTTAAGATTTTTATGGCAGATGATCTGGTAAAAGACAAAAAATTACACAAACAATATCATCAATGATATATCCCTGTCTCAAGTGGTATTTTTCCTATATATTTATTTTATATGAGTATCTGCTGATAGTAAAAATCAAACAATGAGTATAGATGTACAGAAAAATTTACCTAATTTGACATTGACCAAAAATAACAGTAATAAATTTTATGTATTACCAGTGAATATGCTTGCAACTGATGGAATGGATATTGAACCAAAAAGCTCACATGAGAGTACACTTTTAGTGTATTAATTTCTTTACTGATACCCCCTCTTTCTTAGTTATACCATTATAATTTTTCCTTTTAGGTATCAGTCGTTCAAGCTTGCCCACTGGCACAAAAGGTTTTGGAGGGACAGAAGGTTTCATGGCCCCAGAGATGATGCGACATAATGGAGAAGAAGAGTATACTGAGAAGGTATGCAAACAACTAAAATGCTGTTGTTTAAACTCAAATTTTTCCAGTTATTGCAGCTGATGGGACGCTAGTCCTTCAAGGTGTATTTACGAGTGAACATGGGATAACTAGTCACTGGGATGCAAGTGAAAATGAATATGCTTTAACGAGAGTCTTTGAAGAAGTGGTTCTAGGTGGTAGAAGGTTAAAGTGTCAAGAATGATGCAGTAAATTCTTCCTGCACTGCAGGATAAAGTCCAAGTGATGGTTGGAGAAAGTTGGAGGACTTATGTGTTTAGTTCTTCTTGATATGTCATGTAAGAGTGACTAGGGATTATTTTACTTGCTGGTATTATAATTTTTAGAGGAATATGCAATATAGCTAAAGAAGCAGTAACTAGATTTGTTTTTTAGGAATGGGGTGAATGTGCAGCAACTAGTTTTAACCCTTGAATGGAGGACTTAGTCCAAAAATGCCATCACTGCAAAAAAAGATAAATAATCAGAAATTTGTTTTCTCTGTAAAACGATAGACTACCTTTCAAAAGTAAGAGAAAATATGCAGAAAGTTATATTATCACCTTTGTGTTAGCCTGGCTCATTGCACAGTTAGTGCTCGCAGGGGATGTGTATGATATGTTTAACAATTCCTGCAAAGACAGAAAGATGTAGAAATAATTTTTTTTCTTTCTCTTGAGCTTGTTTT
>JAUUEG010035210.1:0-17869 GCA_032361445.1 Panulirus gracilis | reverse complement strand
GTATTTCTCACATACATTCTTCAAAGCAAACACCTGATCCACACATCCTCTACCATTTCTGAAACCACACTGCTCTTTCCCAGTCTGATGCTCTGTACATGCCTTCACCTTCTCAGTCAATACCCTTCCACATAATTTCCAAGGAATACTCAACAAACTTATGCCTCTGTAGTTTGAACACTCACCTTTATCCCCTTTGCCTTTGCACCCTTTGCATCCATTTTGCCAATCCTCAGGCACTTTACCATGATTCATACATTCATTGAATATCCTTACCACCCAATCAACAACACGGTCACCCCCTTTCTCAATAAATTCCACTGCAAAACCATGCAAACCCGCCGGCTTGCCAGATTTCATCTTCCGCAAAGCTTTCACTAACTTTTCTCCCTTAACCTAACCTGACCCTCTCACTTCACACACCATCCCAACCAAAATACCCTTCATCTGCCTCTCTATCATCAAACACATTCAAGAAACTTCAAAATGCTCACTTTATCTGCTCACTTCATACCTCACTTCATCACTATCTGTTATTACTTCCCCACTTGCCCCCTTCACCGATGTTCCCATTTGTTCTCTTGTCTTATGTGCATTATTTTAAATTTCCCTATAATTGCTACATACATCCTTTGCACCTTTCCCTTTGAATAAAGAAACAATAATAAATAATAATAAAGAAACAATAAAGGTATGTCCTCAGGCATACCTTTCTGCTTTCATGCTAAGTTACATGTCAAATAGAAACAATAAAGGTATGTCCTCAGGCATACCTTTCTGCTTTCATGCTAAGTTACATGTCAAATAATTCTGCTCTATCACATTTCCTCCATAATACATCTCGGCTGTAATTCCATCCTCTCCATGTACCTTTCCTGCCTTCAACCTCATTATCACCCTTTTTTACCTCCCTTCTTGTTTTATCCCCCCTGCACTTCTATCCTTTTCCTTCCATCTTCCATACCTGTGCATGAAATAGCTGCTGCCTCACTTTCTCCCACATTCATCATTTCAAAATACTCTTTCCATGTTGTTTTCACTTCCTCCTTTTCATTCAGCAACTCCTCCTTCCTTACTTCAAACTTTTACCTTTTCACTCTTATGTCCACCTCTTTTCATCTCCTTCCAGTACTATTTCTTACCTTCCTCAAACTTTTCACTCAACTAGCTTCTAAAATCTTCATCTACTCCTTTGCTTTTGTCTTTCAATCACTTAACATATGCATACATATATTCTTCCCCCTCCCTGGTGAAGAACAAGGTTGCTTTCTTGAGAATTTATTGGGAGTTCTGGTAAGATTTATTGGAGTTACATAACTGAGAGAGGTCATGAAAACACATGAAACAACTACAACAACAATGCTTTATTGGATAGGATATATAAGATGAGGTAACAGAGGGCAATGGGCTACTGGAAGTGCAAGATTATAGTGAGGAAGAGGTAAAGTAAGGTAGGTTGAGTAATACAATACAGGCTCGGCAGGATTCTTGTGATGACAATGATGGTAGGATGGGGGTGGAACACATAGAAGTGCATGGCTGCTGAGTCAACACGGAGCTCCTGAAGGAGGTGGCTGTGGTGGCTGCCAATTTGTAATAAGGAAGCAGGAGGCTCTTGGAGTAGGCGGTAACTGCCAAACAGTGCTTGAATTGCAGGAGGCTTTAAGCTTAAAGAGGCGCTAGGGATAAAGGAGTGCCACGGGTATGGCCATAGGTCCTTTGTTGTTACAGCTGCTGCTCATGATGGGCTGAGGTGATGTCCTACACGAGCCCTACCACAATTGTACGTTGGAGATGAGGCACCACAATATTACTTGCCAGGAAGATGAAATGTCAGGAATCACTTTGGGACATCCACTGACGGAAACTCCCTAAGAGCGGCTTGAGTCTGAAGTCACACTGTTAGTGCTTTAGGTTTTGGAATGGTACACTTGTTGTCTAGTGGTGAGTCGACTGCCTGGCTGGTTTGCTGTGGTGATACTCAGGTATTTGAGTGGCGGTAAGGTCAGGTCTGTGAGGTGCAGCTACATATCCCAGAGAGCATTAGAGACATCGAAGCAAAATGTAACATGCTCCTGACCGATGACAATGTCTTTAAGGTGACCCTGGGTCACTACATTACCATGGGTCAATACATTACCATTACTACCCACTTGGGTATTAGGAGGGTTAGTGATGGCTGTGTAGTGATCCAGCACTTCTGTGATTGTCAAGTTGCACACCTTTAAGCCAGGTGGCTGTCTTTACTTTCTGTCTCACCCACACATGGACTGTTGGTATTCTGTCCACAAACATACAATCTCTTCTTGGTCACACATAGCACTTAACACAACTCATACAACTAATTCTTCATAACTCGATTTTCCTGTGGTGAGCTATAACCTTGCATTTTGGCAAAATGATAGGAGCAGTAGATAGAAATAGTTGGGAATATTAAACTAGAAATAGGTGGGAATATTAAACAGGAGCATTAGGTAGAAACATTAACTAGAAGTGGTATGTAGAACATTAGATGGGACCATGAGGTAGAAGCACTAGTTTGGAACTTAGGTAGGTGCCTCTTAAGACACTGTGCAAGAGTTGCCCTCTGCCAGTGGCCTAACTCTTAAGGGTGAGGCACAAAAAAGCTAAGAAGCAGCACAAGTTCACCAGTTACAGAGGCTCTTTTGCCATGGCCACCCCCTTGAGGGAGTTCCCGAAGGGAACAGGCATCATAGATATAGACAGATATATTGATACTCTTCCCTCCTGTACTGAACTTCCACTGTTACATTCCTTTCAAGCAATCTGCCATATGCTTTTCTTTTCTTCCACAGCATTTCTAATCTCATCTATCCACCATGCATTTCCACTCTTATTCTTTTATTTCACAACTTTGTATCCAGCTACAAATTCTACAACCTTTAGCATTCTCTCTCTTAACATTTGTAAACATATTCACACATTATGGCATCCCTACATTTACTGCATTTTCATCAAAACTATATCAACTTTCTTTCATATTTTCTTCCTTATGAGTAAATTTACCTCTCCACTCTTCCTTATGTTATATCTCCACTTTTCCTTGGTCCTAACCTTCTAAAGAACTGCAAAATGGTAAGAATCTCCAAAGATTCCTCTCACAACTTTAGCATCCAGCATAACCTATCTCAGCTTTTCATCTACTGCCTTATAATCAATCAAACCCTTTTGTTTTCTTCCATCATTTCTCATTGACGTATATCTGTGAATCATCTTTTGCTGAAGAAAAAAAGGTGTTTGCAAGGAATAAACCCATCAGCACACATCTACAAGATAACTTCCATTCTCACTTAGTCCTGGCACACTCCATTTACTTACTGTTAGCTTATTTATCAAAATTATATGATTAGAGGACACTGCCCTGCCTTGGACTGTAAGTTTGATTGGTGATGATTAGTAGTAGGCTCACTATGCAGTCAGTATTATAGCTTATTACATGTACAGCTGCATCCATTGCCTTTCGACATCGGTATTGGTTTACCAAAAATACAACTACTCGTGTGAAGTACCTGCACCAAAAGAAGATGAAGAGAAGTTTGTATTTACACATAAATTCATTGTAACATTCACATTTTTGTATGATTCTTTTACATAATTACTTTATTGCACACCTGTTGAGTCTTTCTTCACGTAACCCATGATATGAGGTTTTCAAGTCACTGAGTTGTCAGTTCATGATTTAAAGTTTTATTATTTATTCTTTGAATTTATTTAAATGATTATTTTGTCTCAGGTGTAATGTGAATCATCGAACTCCAGCTGCTACCCCAGACTACCTCCATATGACTGCTCTTCGTGGCAATGCACCTTTGGCCACTCTGTTGGTATTGGCAGGTTTCAGACTTTGGCATGCTGAGTGGCTTAATGGAATCTTCACACCTGACACTCTTATGTCAAGACTTGCTACTGTTCGGTAACTTATTATCTGTTGGCAATGATATAATCTCTTTTTATCCATTCATTTACGTGGGATGAATCAAGTTCATAAAAGCATGTACATTTTGTGGGAATCAGTTTTGCAGAATTAAGAGTCCCTAACCCCAAACTTGCAAGTTGATAAAACTAGCATACAGGACAGGACAACCAGCATACAAGGTGGTAGAACCAGCACACAGCGCTGGACAATCAGTACAAAAAGCTGGACAACACAAAATTGAGCAATCATTTCTAAGGGCAGAGCAAACAGTACACAAGGTTGTAGAACTAGCTCAGAGGTGTAGATAACTAGTACACAAAGTTCGAAAACACAAAGTTGGACAATCAGCACACAGGGCAGGACAACCATTACACAAGGTGGCAGAACTAGCACATAGAGGTAGACAAGCAGTACAAAAGGTGGTTGAACCAGCACACAGAACAGCACAACCAGTACACTAGGTGGTAGAACTATCACAGAGACCTGGATAACCTGAACACAAGGTTGGACAACACACACTTGTACAATCAAAACACAGGGCAAGACAACTAGTACAAAAGTGGTAAAATTAGCTCACAGGGCTGGGCAAGCAGTAGAAAAGGTGGCAGAACTAGCGTACAATGCTGAACAACCAGTACACAAAGCTAGACAACACAAATATGAACAATCAAAGGAGAGTAGGACAACCAGTGTACAAACCGGTAAAACTAGCACACAGGGCAGGACAACCAGTACATAAGGTTGGACAGGACAAAGTTGGACAATCAGCACATGAGGCAGGAAATCATTACACGAGGTGGTAGACCTAGCATACAGTTGTGGACAACCAGCACAGAAGGTTAGAAAATATAAAGTTGGACAATTAGCACACAGGGCAGGACAACCAGTACACAAGTTGGTGGAATTAGCACACAGTCCTAGAAAAGCATTACAAAAGATGGTAGAACTTGAATACAGGGTTAGAAAACCAGTACAAAATACCTGACAACACAAAGTTCGTCATCCAACACAAGGGTCGGTATAACCAGTACACAAGGTGGTAGGACTAGCACTGAGGGCTGGACAACCAGTACACAAGGTTGTAAAACACAAAGTTGGTCAATCAATGCAAAGGACACGACAACCAGTGCACAAGTTGGTAGAACAAGTATACATGGATGGACAACCAGTACAACAAGCTGGACAACACAAAGTTGGACAATGAACACATGGGACAGGACAACCAGTGCACAAAGTAGTAGAAGGAGCATACAGGGATGGACAACCAATATAAAAAGCTAGAGTACACAAATTTGGACAATCAACACACAGAGCAGGATAACAAGAACACGAGGTGGTACAACAGGGAAACAAGGTTGGACAAGCAGCACAGAAAGTGATAGAACTACCACAAAGTGATGTACAAATAGGACACAAAGCTAGACAACACAAGTTGGACAATCAACACCTAGGGTAGGACAGCCAGTACACAAGGCGCACATAGCAAGACAACCACTTTATAAATATGGACAACACAAAGTTGGACAATCAACTCAGAAAGAAGGAAGACCTGAAGACAAGGTAGTTCAGCTAGCATACAGGGTTGTACAAACAGTACACAAATCTGGAAACACAAACTCGTACAATTATCACAGCGCAAGACAACCAGTACACAAGTTTGTAGAAGCACATATAGTAGAATTATCAGTACACAAGGTGGAAGAACTGGCACAAAGGTGTGGACAACCAGTACACCAGGTTGGACAACACAAAGTTGGATAATCAGCACACAGCGCAGGACAGCTAAGACACAAGGAGGTAAAGCACAGAGCTTGAAAAGGAGTACAAGAGTTGGTAGAACTACCATACAGGGTTTGACAACTAGCACAAACATTGGACAACACAAAATCTGAGAACCTACTTACAGGGTAACACAACCAGTACACAAATCGGAACAACACAAAGTCGTACAATCATCACAGAGCGAGAGACAACCAGTACACAAGTTTGTAAAATTACCACAAAGAGCAAGGTGGTAGAATTAGAGCACAGAGCTTGAAAAGCAGCGCAGAAGTAGGTAGAACTAGAGTACAGGGTTAGACAACCAGCACAAAAATTGGACAACACATATGATGAATCAACTTACATGGGAGGACAACCATTACAAAAGGTGGTAGAACTAGCACACAGGGCTGGACAACTAGTACAAAAGGTGGTAGAACTATCACAAAGTGATGTAAATCTAGTATGTAAAGCTGAAAAACACAAAGTTGGACAATAAACACACACGACACTACGATCAGTACACAGAGTAGTATAATTACCACACAGGGCAGGACAACAAGCACACAAGGTGATAAAACTAGCACACAGGGCTGGACAACTAGTACAAAAACCTGGGCAACACAAAGTAGGACAATCGTCACAGAGCGTAAGACACCAAGTACACAAGGTGGTAGAACTAGCACAAACAGTCGGACAAGCAGTACAAAATGTGGATGAACTAACACACAGGGCAGCACAACCAGTACACAAGATGGCAAAATTAGCATAAAGGACTGGAAAACCTGAACACAAGGTTCGACAAGACAAACTTGTACAATCAAAACACAGGACAAGAAAACAAGTAAAAAAGTTGTAAAACAGACACACTGGGCAGGACAATCAGTACAGAAAGTGGCAACACTATCATACAGCGCTGAACAACCAGTACACAAGCTTGTAGCACTAACACAAACAGCAAGATAATCAGTACATAAGGCAGTAGAACTGGCGCACAGGTATGGCCAACCAGTACACAAGGTTGGAAAATACAGAGTTGGATAATCAGCGCAAGCGCAGGACAGCTGATACACAAGGATTTATGGTAAAGCACAGAGCTTGAAAAGCAGTAAAAATGTTGGTAGAACTAGCATAAAAGGTTGGACAACTAGTACAAAAATTGAGCAACACAAAGTCGGATAATCAACTTACAGGAGGGTACAACAATTACACAATGCGGTAGAACTAGCACAAAGGGCTGGATAACCATCACAAAAGGTGGTAGAACTACCACAAAGTAATTTATTACCAGTATACACAGCTGGAAACGTTGAACATTCAACACAGACGACAGTACGATCAATACACAAGATGGTAGAAAGCACACAGAGCAGGACAACCAGTACACAAGGAGGTACAGCAGACACACATAGCTGTACAACAAGTACACAAGGCTGTTTATCATAAGGTTATGGACAATCAGACCAGGAGAACCAATAAAAAACGTGGTAAAACTAGCACATAGAGCAGGACAACCAATACATAAGATGGCAGAACTAGCATAGAGGGCTGGAGAAACAGACCGCAAGGTTGGACAACACAAGTTGGACCACCATCGCACAGGACATGAAAACCAGTGCACAAGGTGGTAGACCAAGCATACATGGATGTACAATCAAAACAACAAGCTGGACAATACACAAAGCTGGACAATCAACATACAGGACAAGACAACCTGTGCACTAGGTGGTAGAACGTGCATACAGGGATGGTAAGCCAGCACAAAAGGGAGGAGAACTATCACAAAACAATGCACAACCAGTTCACAAAGCTAGAAAACACAAGTTGGACAATAAACACCAAGGTTAGGACAAGCATTACACAAGTTTGTAAAACTAGCACATGTGGCAGGACAACCAGTATATAGATATGGACAACACAAAGTTAAACAATCATCTTAGAAGGAATGAAGACCTGGAGACAAAGTAGTTCAACTAGCACACAGGGTTGGACAACCAAAGGAGAAAGCTGGAAACACCAAGTTCGAAAACCAACATTCAGGGCAGTGCAACCAGTGAACACGGTGGTAGAACTAGCATTCAGGAATGTACAACCACTACGCAAGGTGGTAGAACTAGCATTCAGGAATGTACAACCACTACACAATGTGGTAGAACTAGCATACAGGAATGTACAACCACTACGCAAGGTGGTAGAACTAGCATACAGGAATGTACAACCACTACGCAAGGTGGTAGAACTAATAAACAGGGCATGAATCAGTAAACACGGTGGTAGAAATAGCACACAGGGCTAGACAACCAGTTCACAAATCTGGTCAACACAGTCATACAATCATCAAAGAGCGCAAGACAACCAGTGCACAAGTTTGTAGAACTAGCACAAAGAGCATGATAATCAGTACACAAGGTGGTAGAATTAGTACACAGGTGTGGACAACCAGTACACAAGGTTGGAAAACGCTAAGTTGGGCGATCAGCACACAGCGCAGGACAGCTAATACACAAGGAGGTAAAGCCTAGAGCTTGAAAATAAGTACAAGAGTTGTGAGAAATAGCACACAGGGTTGGACAACCAGAACAAAAATTGGGAAACACAGATTTGGAGAATCAACCTTAGGGTAAGACAACCAGTACACAGATCTGGACAACACAAAGTAGTACGATCACCACAGAGCGCAAGACAACCAGTACACAAGTTTGTAGCACTAGCACAAAGAGCAAGATAATCAGTACACAAGGTGGGAGAACTAGTACTGAAGGTGGTAGAACTACCAGAAAGTGATGTACAACCAATATGCAAAGCTGGAAAACACAAAGTTGGACAAAGCGAGACAACCAGTGCAAAAGGTGGCAGAACTAACATACAGGTCTGGACAACTAGCACATAAAAGCTGGACAACACAAAGTTGGAAAATCAACACAAAGAACAGTACGATCAGTACACAAAGGGGGGAGGGTAAAAATATTGCACAAGGCAGGACAACCAGCACACAACTAACATAGAGAGCTGTACAAATAGTGCACAAGGCTGGTAAACACAAAGATGGACAATCAGCACACAGGCCAGGATAACCAGTACAGAAGGTGTTAGAGCTATCACAGAAGGTTGGATAACCAGAATACAAGGTTGGACAACACAAACTTGTACAATCAAAACACAGGGCAAGACAATCAGTTCAAAAGTGGTAAAACTAGCACACTGTCCTGGACAAGCAATACAAAACGTAGTAGAACTAGCATTTAGTGATGAGCAACCAGTACACAAAGCTAGACAACACAAAGTTGGACAATCAACAGAGGGCTGGACAACCAGTACACAAGTTGGTAAAACTAGTATAGGGGGCAGGACAACTACTATACAGTGTAGTAGAACTGACTCACAGGGCTATACAACCAATACGCTATTGCAGTGGTAGAATTGGCACATAGGGCTGGACAACCAGTACATAAGCTTGGACACACAAAATTGGACAATCGCCATATAAGGTTGTAGAATTAGCACACAGAGCTGGGCGAACAGTACAAAAGGTGGTAGAACCAGCATACTGGGTTGGACAATCAGCACACAGGGCAAAAGAACCAGCGGACAAGGTGGAAGAACTAGCACAAAATGCTGGGAAAGCAGTGAAAATAGGTTGTAGAACGAGCATACAGGGACGGACATCCAGTACAAAAAGATAGGCAACAAAAAGTTGGAAAATCACACACAGAGTAGGACAACCAGTACAAAAATTGGTATAACTAGCACACAGTTCTGGATAACCAGCACAAAAGGATTTAGAAATGCCAGAAAGTAATGTACGACCAGTATACAAAGCTGGTCAACACAAGGTTGGACAATCAACACACATGGAAGAACAACCAGTACACAAGTTGGTAGAACTTGCACACAGGGCGGTACAACTAGCACATAAGGGAGCTAGAACTAACAAACAGAGCTGTACAACGAGTGCACAAGGTTGGACAACAAAAAGTTGGACAATAAGCACACAGGGCAAGACATCCAGTACACAAAGTGGTAAAACTAGCACGCCTGGTTCGACGAGCAGTATAAATGTGGTAAAACTAGCATAGAGCAGGAGAACTAGTACACAAGTAGGAAGAACTATCACTAAGAGCTGTACAATAAGTACATATGATTGGACAACAAAAAGTGGACAATCAACAAACAAGGCAGGACAACTGGCACACAAGGCGGCAAAACTAGCACAGAGGATAGGACAAATATCATACAAGTTTGAACAACACAAACTTGGACAAGTTTGACACAGGGCAGGACAACCAATACACAAGGTGGTCCACCTAGCACACAGGGCTGGACAATCAGTATTCAGGTTAGTAGAACTAGCACACCGGGAGGTACAAACTCTAAACAAGGTGGTAGAACTAGCTCACAGCGCTACTCAAACAATACACAAGTTGTTAGAACTAGCAAACGGGGCTGGACAACTAGTAAACAAAGATGGACAAGTAAAAGTTGGAAAATCAACACACTTGGCAGAATGGACCAGTACACAAGGTTGTAGAATTAGAACAAAGGACTAGAGAAGCACTACACAAGGTTGGAAACGCAAATTTGGATAATCAGCACACAGAGTTGGACAGCCAGTAAACTAGGTGGTACAAATAGCACACAGAGCAGGAGAGCCAGCACAAAAAGCTGAACGACACAATATTAAACAATCATCATACAGGGCAGGACAACCAGTACACAAGGAGATAGAACTAGCCAACAGGGTAGGACAACCACTACACAAGATGGTAGAACTACCTCACAGGGTTGGACAACCAGAACAAAAGTTGGTAAAACAAGAAAACAGGTCTGGACAACCAGTGCACAAAGATGGACAACACAAAGTTAGACAATCAACACACAGGGCAAGAAAACCATTACACAAGATGGTAGATCTAGCACACAGGGCTGGACAACCAGTATGCAAGGCGGCAAAACTAACAAACAAGGCTGGAAAACCGATAAACAAGGTCCTTAAACTAGAACACAGGACTGGACAACCAGTGTATAAAGCTGGAGAACAAAAAGTTGGACAATCATCACAGAAGGCAGGACAACCAATACAAAAATTGGTAGAACTAGCACTCAGTGCAGGATAACCAGTACACAAAAGCTTAGAACTAGCACACAGGTGTGGACCACAAGTACGCAAGGTTGGAAAACACAAAGTTGGACAATCAGGACAAAGGGCATGACACCCAGGACACAAGATGGTAGAACTAGCACACAGAGTAGGACAACCAATGCACAAGGTGGCAGAACAAGCACACGCATGTGAACAACCTGTACACATGGTGGAAAACACGAAGTTGGACAATCACCATAGAGGGCAGGACAAGGTAGTACAAGGTAGTACTAATAGCACACAGAGCTGGACAAATAGTGCAAACGGTGGTATAACTAGCATACAGGGTTGGACAACCAGCACACAAAGCTGGACAACACAAATTTCGATAATTAACTCAAAGGGCAGTACAACCAGTGCACAAGTTGGTAGAACTAGCGCAAAGGGCTGAAAAACAGTATAAAATGTTGGACAACACAACGTTGGACAATTAACACACATGGCAGGGGAACCGGTGCACACTGCACAAGGTGGTAGAACTGGCACACAAGGCTGGACGAGTACACAAGGTGGTAAAACTAGCACAAAGGGATGCACAATCAGTATACAATGTTGGACAACACAAAGTTGGACAATCAACACACAGAGCAGGACAACTAGTACACAATGTGGTAGAACTAGCACACAGGGATGGAAAGCCAGCACACAAGGTTGGACAACACAAACTTGCACAATCAACACACAGGACAAGACAAGCAGTACACAAAGTGGTAAAAGTAGCATACTGTTCTAGACAAGCAGTACAAAAGGTGGTAGAAATAGCATACAGGGGTATGCAACTCGCACACAAAGCTAGACAAAATCAGAGTTGGGCAATCAACACAGGCTAAGACAACCAGTACACAAGCCGATGGCAGAACTATGACACAGGTCTGGACAACTAGCATTAAAAAGTTGGACAAGACAAAGTTGGACAATCATCACAGAGGCATGAAAGACCAGTACATAAGGCGGTAGAACTAGCACACAGGGCTAAACAACCAATACAAAAAGCTGGAGAACACGAGCTGAACAATTAACACAATGGGCAGGACAACCAGTACGCAAGGTGGGAAAAATAGCACACAGGGCTGGACAATCAGTACAAAAAGCTGGAGAACACGAAGCTGGACAATCAAGACAATGGGCAAGACAACCAGAACACAAGGTGGGAAAACTAGCACACAGGGCTGGACAACCAGCACAAAAAATGGTAAACTACCACAAAGTGAGGTACAACCAGCACACAAACCTGGAAAAAACAAAGTTGAACAATCATCACACAGGGCAGGACTACCAGTACACAAGGTGATGGAACTAACACACAAGGCAGGACAACCAGCACACAAGAAGGCAGAACTAACGCACAGAGTAGGACAACCACTGCACATGATGGTAAAACTAGCACACAGGACTGGACGACGAGTACACAAGGTGGTAAAACTAGCACAGAGGTCTGGACAACCAGTACACAATTTCGGACAACACAAAGTTGGACAATCAACACACAGGGCAGGATAATCAGTACACAATGTGGCAGAAATAGGACACAGAGATGGAAAGCCAACACACACAGAGCTAAATAAGCAGTGCTCAGTGGTAAAAGTAGCACAATTGGATTGACAAGCAGTACAAAAGGTGGTGGAGCTAGCATATAGGGGTAAACAACCCTTACAAGAAGCTAGATAACATCAAAATTGAACAATCAACACAGGTCAGGACAACCAGTACACAAGCCAGTGGTAGAATCTCAATACAGGTCTGGACAACTAAGATAACAAGGTTGGACAATGCAAAGCTGGACAATCACCACAAAGGCCTGAACAACCATTACACAAGTTGGTAAAACTAGCACAGGGGGTAAGACGACTAGTACAAAATGTAGCAGAACTGACACACAGGGCTGTGCAACTAGTAAACAAGATTGGACAATATAAAGGTGGACAATCTGCACATAGGGCAGGAAAACCAGTAGAGAAAGTGGTAGAACTAGAACACAGGGCTGGAAAACCAGTACACAAGGTGGTAAGATTATTACGCAGGCCTGGACCAATGATACACAATGTTGGGCAATCAGCACATAGCTGGATAACCAGTGCACAATTGTGGTGGCAGAAATGCATACAAGGCTGCATAATCATCACACAAGATGGTAGATCTAGCACACAGGATAGGACAACCAGTAAACAAGGTGGTAGAACTAGCTCACAAGGCTGGACAACTAGAACAAAAGTTGGTAGAACAAGCAAACAGAGCTAAGCAACCAGTACACAAAGATGGACAACACAAAATTGGACAATCAACACACAGGGCAGGACGACCAGTACATAAGGCAGTAGAACTAGCACAGAGGACTGGACACCGAGTACACAAGCTTGGACAACACAATTGTGGACAATCAGCACAAAGGGCAGGAAAACAAGTACAGAAGGTGGTATATCTTGCACACAGAGATGGACAAACACTATGCAAGATTGTAAAACTAGCAAATAGGGCTGGACAACCAGTAAACAACGTGCTTGAACTAGCACACGAGGCTGGACAACCAGGACATAAAGCTGGACAAAACAAAGTTGGACAATTATCACTGAGGGCAGGACAACCAGTGCAAAAGAAGGTAAAACTATCTCACAGGGCTTAAAAAGCAGTACACAAGGTGGTAAAACTAGCAAGCAGTGCTGTACAGCCAGTACATAAGGTTGGACAAACAGCACACGGACCAGTTCAACCAATACACAAGATGGTAAAAGTAACACGCAGGGCTCGTCAACCAATACACAAAGTTGGATAACATAAAAATGGACAATTAAGAAACAGGGCAGGGCAACCAACACACAAGGTGGAAAAACTAGCACACAGGGCTGGACAAACAGTACACAAGTTGGTAGAACTATCACCCAGAGCTGAAAAACCAGTACAAAAGGTGGTAAAACTAGCAACAGTGGTAGATAGCCAATACATAAGGTTTTACAACACACACTTCGAAAATCAGGACACAGAATTGGATAACCAGAACACAAGGTGGGAAAAGTAACACGCAGAGATGAACAACAAATACACAAGGTTGGGCAACACAAAAATAGAAAATCAAGACACAAGGCAAGACAACCAATACACAAAGTTGAACAGGCACACAAGACTAGAACACTAGTACACAAGGTTTTAGAATCATAAAAGAGGGATGGAAAACCAGTATACAAGGGTTAAAACTAGCTAAAGTGCTGGACAGCCAATACATAAAGTTGGACAATCATCACACAGAGCAGGACATCTAGTACACAAGGTGGTAGAACTATCACACAGGGCAGGACAACCAGTACACTAGGTGGTAGAACTATCACACAGGGCAGGACAACCAGTACACTAGGTGGAAGAATTATCACAGAGAGCTGGAAAACAAGTACACAAGGTGGTAAAACTAGCGACAGTGCTGACCAGCCAGTACATAATGTTGAACAACACAAAGTTGGACAATCATCACACAGAGCAGGACATCCATACACAAGGTGGTAGAAGTAAGACCCAGTGCTCGTCAACCAATACACAAAGTTGGACAAAAAGTTTTATAGCATAATTTTGAACAATCAAGATACAAGACAAGACAAACATTACACAAGATGGTAAACCCACCACAGAGGGCTAGGCAAGCAGTACGGATGGTGGTAGAACTATCACACATGGTAGGACAACCAGGACACAAGGTGGCAGAACTATCACACACTGCTGAAAAAATAGTACACAAAGACGTAAAACTGGCAATAGTGACTGACAGCCAGTATGTAAGGCTGGACAACACAAAGTTGAAAAATGAGGACACAGAGCAGGAAGACCAGAATAAGATGGTAGAACTATCAAAGAGGACTGAAAAACAGTAAAAAATGTGGTAAATCTAGCACACTGTACATTAGACTGGAACTCAAACAGTTGCGCAGTTATCATGTAGAGCAGGAAAACATTGCACAAAGTGGTAGAACTAGCATATAAGGCTGGAAAACCATTATACACGGTAGCATAGCTAGCACACAAGCATGGACAGCCAGTACAAGGTGGTAGAACTAGCAAACAATGCTGGAAAATCAGTAAACAAGGTGGTAGAACTATCACACATGGCTGCAAACCCAGTAAACAACGTAGTAAAACTAGCAATATTGCTGCACAGACAGTTCACAAGGTTGGACAACACAAAGGTAGACAATAAACACACAGGAACGGACAACCAATACACAAGGTGTTAGAAGTAACACGCAGAGCTGATCAACCAATGCACAAGGTTGGACAACACAAAGATGGACAATCAAGACTCATGACAAGACAATCAATACACAAGGTTGGACAACACAAAGTTGGACATTCAAGATACAGGGCAGGACAACCAGTACACAAGGTGATAGAATCATCACAAGGGACCTGAAAAGCGGTACACAAGGTGGTAAAACTAACAACAGTGCTGGACAGCCAATACATAAGGGGACGACACACAGCTGGAAAATCAGGACACAGAGAAGGAAAATCTGAACAGAAAGTGGTAGAAGTAACACGCAGAGCTGGACAACCAGAACACGAGATTGGACAACACAACCATTGACAATCAGGATGTAGGGGAAGACAACCATTACACAAGTTTGGACAGCGCAAAGTTGGACAATCGAGATACAGAGCAAGAAACCAATACACAACGTTTGGAAAAATAAAGATGGACAATTTAGATACCGGGAAGACAACCAGTACACAAGTTTAGACAACATATAGTTAGACAATCAAGATACAGGGCTAGACAACTCGTAAACATGGTGGTAAGACTACCACACAGAGCTGGACAACCAGTTCACAAGATGGTAGGACTATCATACAGGGCTGGATAACCAGTACACAAGGTGGAAGAAGTATCACACAGGGGTGGAAAATCGGTACACAAGGTGGTAAAACTAGTAACAGTGCTGGACAGTCAGTACATAATGTTGAACAACACAAGGTTAGACAACACAATCATCGACAATCAGGACACAGGGCAAGACAACTATTACACAAGTTTGGACAACAAGAAGTTGGAAAATCAAGATACAGAGGAGGACGACCACTACACAACGTTGAACAACACAAAGAATGACAATCAAGACACAGGACAAGAAAACCAGTTAGACAATCAATATACAGGACAGGACAATTAGTAAACCAGGTTTATAAAGTAGAACAACACAGGGCTGGACAACCAGTACACAAGGTGGGAGAACTATAAGACAGAGCAGGAAAACCAGTTAACAAGGTTGTAAAAGTATTACACAGGGCTGGAAAACCAGTGCACTAGGTGGTAAAACTAAAAGCAGTGTTGGATAGCCAGTACATAACGACGAATAACAAAGTTGGACAAACAGTACACAAAGCAGGAAAACCGAAACACAATGTGGTAAAAGTAACACACAGGGCTCGTAAACCATTACACAAGGATGGACAACACAAATATGGACAATCAGGACCCAGGGCAAGAAACCAATACACAAGGTTGAGAACATAAAACTGGACAATCAAGATACAGGGCAGGACAACCAGTAAACAAAGTGGTAAAACTAGCACACAGAGCTGGGCAACATAAGGTTGGAACACAAACAGTTGCACAATCAGCATAAAAAGCAGGAAAACTAGAAGAGAAGTTGGTGGAACTAGCATATAGGGCTGAAAAACAATTTCACAAGGTGGTATAACTGGTAAACGAGCCTGGAAAACCAGTACAAAAGGTGGTAGAACTGCGAAAGAGGGTTGGACGAGTGGTACACATAGGTGGTAAAACTATCACACATGACTGTATAACCCCTACACAACGTGGTCAGACTAGCAACAGTGCTGCACAGTCAGTATATAAGGTTGGACAATACACAGTTGGACAATAAGCACACAGGAACGAACAATAATACACAAGGTGGTAGAAGTAACACTCACGGCTGGACAACCATTACACAAGATTGGACAACACAAAGATGGACTATCTAGACTCAGGGCAAGACACCCAATACACAAGGTTGGACATGTTGGACAATCAAAATACAGGGCAGAACGACCGGTACACTAGGAGGTAAATCTGTCACACAGAGACTGAAAACCAGTACACAAGGTGGTAAAACAAACAAACAGTGCTGGACAGCCAGTACATCAGGTTGGGTAACACACAGTTGGACAATCAGCACGCAGCAGGACAACCAATACACGAGGAGGTAGAAGTAACACGCAGAACTGATCAACCAATTCAAAAGGTTGGACAACACAAAGATGGACTATCAAGACTCATGACAAGACAATCAGTGCACAAGGTTGGACAACACAAAGTTGGAATATCAAGATACAGGGCATCCCAAACAACACACAAGGTGGTAAATCTAGCACACAGGGAAGGATAACCAGCATACAATGTGGTAGAACTAGCACAGAGGACTGGACAGCCAGTATATACATAGTGGTAAAAGTAGCACACAGGGCTGGACAACCAGCACACAAGGTTGGACAACACAAAGTTGGCCAGTCAGCACACAGGCCAGGATAACCAAAGGACAATTGGTTGAACTAGCGGAGAGGCTAGACAACCAGTGCACAATGGTGGACAGAAAACATTTGGATAATCAGCAGAGAGGGCTGGAGAACCAGTACGAAAGGTTGGACAGCAGATAGTTTGACAATTAGCACACACAGCTGGACAATCAGTAAATCAAGTGTTAAAACTATCTCGCAGGGTTGGACAATTAGTGCAGAAGGTTGGACAACAAAAAGGTGGACATTCAGCAAACAGGGCAGAGGAACAAGTATACACGGTTGTAGACCTTGCGCACAGGGCAGGACAACCAGTAAACAAGGTAGTACAACTAGCACATAGGGCTGGACAACCAGTACACAAGGATGTAGAACTAGCACAAAAGGCTGGTTAGGTTAGGTTATGTTGGACAATCAAAATACAGGGCAGAACGACCGGTACACTAGGAGGGAAATCTATCACACAGAGACTGAAAACCAGTACACAAGGTGGTAAAACAAACAAACAGTGCTGGACAGCCAGTACATCAGGTTGG
>JAUUEG010035099.1:0-11867 GCA_032361445.1 Panulirus gracilis | reverse complement strand
CCCTCTGTCTCTTCCCTTGGGAAAAAAAAAATAAAAAAATATATATATATATTAAACCAGTTCACATTACCTAAGCCAAAAACCAAAAAATGTTTTAAAGAAAAAATCTATAGCAGTCTAGCAGACAGTTAATCCTGTTAGTGCTTTTGAAACATGAACAATTATGTTTGGCTGGATTATTTAACATTGCTGACAAACTTTCAAAGTTAACAGCTTTTTAATTTGCTTCATCCTACCTTGGGTGCAAATGGTGAGAGGGGTGTCAGAGATTTCCGGCCTAAAAGAGATGGGAGACTATACTTGTCCGACAGACTCAGGTAGGAGGATTTCCTGTGAGAAAATCGTTTCCTCTCACGGTCAAGTTTTTCTCGCTGAGCAACAGATCGATAGTGCTCCAAAAGGGACTGGAGGTATTTATAATGTTCATTATCTTGCTCTGCCCAGCCTCCCGTGGCTAAAAAACACAAAAAAACATATACTTATATGCAAAAACTAACAAGTTTAACTGTTTAGTTAACATGAACTTCTTACAACATGAAAAGGCAACTTTCAACAAGAGGTAAATGTAGAGGCATATCATCATGGAATTTGCTAAGCACCATTACTTGTATTTACCACAAATGCACATATGATTTGTAAAGTTTAAGTGAAGAAAACAAAGATATAAATGCAAACTAAAGAATGTTAATTCACAAAGGGGAGTAATGTACACAGTATCACTTTTATGACTAACAGGGATACAAACAATGCAAAAAACAATAACAAAAGTGACAAATTTCCACTATAGGCCTGTGTAACTTGGGAAGGCTAACATTACATACACATATGGTATGGATGAGCAAGGTAAAGCATAAATGGAAAAAAGACAAGCGAAAAAGAGCATTATATAGCAACAAAAGGTGTATATACCAGGCTTGGTAATAAATTGTATGATGAATGAGCTAATACATATGAAGCTATGTTCCTTCTCATAAGGAAAAGAATACGTTTATTAACTCACCAACTGTCTGATCTTTAAGACCAACATCCCTAGAAGTCCACCTACAACTTGTGCAAGCCAAATAGTACACTTTCCTGGTCACCCACTTGCTTGGATCTTCTGGATATGGAGCCTGGATGCTTGTGGCTCTGGTTGACAGGGTGTGGCTGCAACTTGGACAGTCAAAACAATTGGCACACCTGAAAAACAAAAAAAAATTCAACCTTTGACCAAAACACCACTACAATCAAACCAAATTATACAAGAATTACAACACCCCTGTTTATAACAAAATATGGGACAAATGAAGTCACCAAAGGCTCATTGAAAAACCAGATATATCAACTAACCTATTTTTTTTCAGACGAGCCTCAGTCGATGGCATATTCTCCAAACAATTGGGGCAAAAAAGAGTATCCACCTGAAACAAAAATGTAGAGACAAGGTCTAAAGTAAACTCCTCTGCAGTAACAAAAAAAAAATGGGCTTAATGTGATGACATTACAGGCAACACAATCCAACTAACTACCTCTCTAAAATTACCCTATGAGTGATTTTAAAGCACAGCAGGGCAGTCACCAGTAAAGCTTTTCAGCACAATTAGATTCTAATACCATATAACTTTGTTCTCCTACGCTAAAGTAGTGTTTAAAGACTTACAACATGATTTGGAGCAATATATTTTATCAAATAATATCAAACACAGCAACAGTAGTTGATAAACTAGACTTTTAACCCATATGGTATGTGCAATATTCAAAATAAAGTTTTATACCTCTAAATGTGTAACACATCAACGATAGTTTATAAACTACTCTTTTAACTGGTATGGTATGCACAAAATTCAAAACAGTTTCATATCTTAAAATGTGTAATTTTCTACGAGAAAATCATAATGACTTCTTATGGTAACTTTTATGTAGCTTGCGGTTATTTTGCCAGCTGTTCGGCGACAACGGGTGAAATGTAATTTTTCTGGTTATTTCATATTTTCAGTAGTTATTTTCCTTTGAATTCCTCTTGATTATCTAGGTTAACGTCAATGGGTTGGAATCTGTTCTTAATTCAGTGTGCTTAATTGGACAGACTGGTTCATCCTATACTTTTTCAATAATTCAAGACAGCAACATATATGCACTGTCTCACGACTTCAGGGGTCTCAGTGTATTTATCTTTTGCTCATAAGAATTGATATATTTATGACACATATTTGCACAAACTTTTCATATACGGTCTCCATATATCAACTGATTAAATAAAGACGAAGAAAACGATATTGGTTGGCATAATAGTATTTGCCCCACAGGCGCCAACTAGTCGGCAACATAATTTTACCCACAAGGTAACCAAGATATTTTGAGACCTTGTGTCAATACAAGTCCTTACCCAGATGATTAAAACAAGAGGCCTTTTGCGCAGTTATCGGGCTTTTAAGAGTACATATATATACACTGCCCATCAGTAGATACAGTTTCGTGATTAAAAAGTAACTGTGTAGATACAACTCCTTATCTCAATGATAATAGTGCAAATATAAGCCCAGTGACCGGACACTCATGTAGTCATTTTCGTCACACCCACCACCACCATCCTACACTTTAAATGCAGATTCTAACGACAAGATGCACATCTAACCTCAACTTACCTCGTGAGATACACAGTTCCCACATCTTAGCTTCAGGCAATGACGGCAGAAATAAATAGCAGTGATAGGTTTAAGAATTCCACACGAACATAAGAGCCGTACTCGATCAACCTGGAAGAGGTGCGCCATGTTTACCAACTTCGTGCATTTGTCACTGACTCATGGAACCTTCTCTCTGCTAGATCAGGGTCACGAAATATACTTTAAATCATAAAATAAATGTCTTATATCCTTTAGAAAAATTGTTCACACCATCCTATAGTTTGATTTTAGTACGTTTAAGAAAGTTTCTATAATTCTAACCATGAGATTTTAATATTTCAGGTAAACATTTATAAAATCATGGAATTTGACCACGTATTAATAATGATATTGTCAGGGGATATACATCAGCTCTTACACATGGGTACTATGGTTAGTGCTAATCTCACAGCATTGTTGAGAGCTTAATAAACACGAAGGAAAGAGAACTTAAAGAGAAACCTCGTGTAAGATACGGTAACAGAGAGCAAAAAGATTTAAAAGATGATTTATTAGTAATTATGGCAACTTTACCCTTGTAGTTAGATATGTTTTGCCTGTCTCCATTTCTTTAAGACCACCACTATTCCCAGACATTTAATTATTATCCTTGTCAGGGCTCAGAAAGCTCTGGGGTTTCACAATTTTGTTTCTCATTATTTTGGTCTTCATGTAAAACATGGGAAAACAGTAGTTATCTGGCCACGGATAGTTGCAATGGCCATTCTGGTATGCTCTGTAGTTTCAGAGGTTCTTGCTTTTTCACTAGTATTGATATTCATAACCCTCACCCTTAATCCCTTATATAAGAATTTAGAATAAGATATATAGTACGCCAGTGCTTCACAACGTTTGGTCTATTTTCTCAATTCTTCTGCCACAGAAGAAAAATGAATGAACATCCAAAACTAATTTTGATGCTTTGCTTGAGTGGTGAATTACTGGATAGTTTTAAGTCATATTCTGTTCTCTGCTCAGTACACTTCCCTGTGAGACAAAGTCACTGATATTCCATTTCTCATTTTGTGGTCTTCAGGAGCTGGAACTTTACTTATTTCACGGGAAATATACAGTACACTTCAAGGCATAGTCTTTTGTGCTATAAAGTCCGACACAACCCTGAAGTTGAATTGAACTATCAAGAACATGTGTATGTAATGAAAATATCATGTTTTTCTTGGTTACGTTAACTATGATAGGGCATTTTATATCTTCAGCTGTGACAACATTTGATGAAAGGTGTTTATAAAGACAATTAAATGTTAGCCTATGTAGTAAGAATTAAAAGGTAATACATTTTGCAAAGACTCTGCCCTCAAAATTATGACTAATGGATGGAAGCACAAATGTACAGTTAGTTACAGTTCATAGAATCAGAATGCAACTTCTAGTTACACGTTGGGCGTAAAAACATACCTCTATCTCTTTAGCGTAGTGCTTTTGTTTTCAGATATACTCAACTATTATTTTTTAAAAATTTCAGATTTTTAGCAATTGACTAAATCATGAAGTCCAACACACCTCCTAATTCGCCAAACCCTCACCTTGAAGATGAGGGGGAAGACGAGTTTGATCTTGGTGATATAGAGGAGGTAAGTAAAGCAAGGTGATTCTCAAAAGTATCTTAAATATATTTGTTACCTTGTTTCTTCTCAACCCCTTGTACTTTTTCAATTACTTTTTGTTGTGTAGTACCTCAACTTTAAACTTCTCTTTTTGTTGTGCTGTCCATCATCATAATAGGCTCTTATAAGTAAATTTTTTCCTTACTTTAATCTATATATATTCTTACTCATGGTTTAATACTTGTAAAATATAATCAGTTTTATTAGTAGTTTTTAGTTTGCTCTTTACTTTATTATTGCTCTTAAGTGCCTTCCAAATAATGAGTAACTTGCAAAAGATACTGTATTACTAATGAGGTAATGTTCAGGTAATCAGCACTGCTGTCCCGTACCTCCTAGTGTCCCACCTTGTAGAAATAATCGGACACATCATACGAACCTATCACTTAAGCTTTTGACCATCCAAGATATTGTAAAAAACATTAAAACAGCTTTTTCAAAATAAAAATTGAAACATTCATATTGTTAATCATAGTCGCAAGTAAAATTGCTAAACTTTTTTTTATCTATAGCTTTAACATAAAACTTCAGGCTAGCCAACATATCATGAAAACATATCAGTAAATACACCTCCAAATTTAGACAGTCAGAAATGGCATTACTATTCTCTATTGAAGTCACTCAAGTTTATCTGAGTTATTGCTCTTCAAGAGAGGTTAACTGAACAAATTCTTTAGTATCTATTTGCTAGACTAGGTTCACAGATTTAGAATGTTTTCATTGCAGAGCTTCAATACTTGTACTGATTACAGTCAAAGTTATTTATGACCTTGAATTAGTGGTTAATGCACCAATTATCACCCTTAAGAATAATAACTCACTTGAATTATTCGTGAACGGTATTCCCTTCTCATATCTGATATCACCTTCGTCCCAATTAACTTTTAGAAAAATAGTTAGTAGCATTTTCATGAACTGTACAGTGTCTTTACTTTGATGTATAAAATAAGATATGAAAAACCAGCAAAAAAGTTTTGGAAATGATTTTTTGTTATTGTCAGGTGATTGAGCTTGATAACGACACAGACTTGCAGGATGTTGCTGAGAGATTGGGGGCTGCTGTTAGAGAGGAGGAAGACGAAAGGATGGATGAAGAGCAGATGGATGTCACAGACATGGCTACTCTAGTTTTCTCAAAGCATAAAGGTCTGTATAACTTACTGACCATAAATACCCTAGATATATGTTAAGAGGAAACAAGGGAAGGTATTTTTGATGAAGGAATTGTGTCAAAATGCATGTTGAAGACTGATACGAGTTAGAATGAAATTGGTCTTAAAGAGGTGGATGATTGTTAGTGCTCATGCACATAATGCAAAAGTGGGTAATATGGCAGTTGAGGGTATAAATGAATGATATGGGCTCTTATGTAAGGCTGATCAAGTTGTATAGAGAGAGAGGAATGGTATCTGGGAATACATGTTAAAAAGGGTGCTTTAAGTATACAAGGTTGAATGGGATTGGGGTTAGTGGGCATTATTGGATTATATGGTAATTGAAGTTGTTGAATGTTAACATGCAGAGAGAATTGGTAGGTTTAATATCAGAAAATTTGGTAGATGAGTGGTTTAAGAAAAAGGGAAATAATATATGAAATTGAATAATCTATGAAAATGGTTACTAAAAATTTTTAATTTTTTTAAAATCAGCAATTGGTGCTTACACACCCAGTTCTTTTCCTGCCCTTTCTTAGTTAACGATCTTATGGTGAAACTGAAATTCACACTGTTAATGTCTCCAAAAGTCATCAGCATTTGTCACTCTTTCCACCACATGCATAGCTCGAGCTCTACCCCTTAAGAATTTGTAGTTTTGATACACTCTCCCCTTTGTACATTTGTCCCATGAGTATACTTGTTGCAGCAGACTTTACTCTCTAAGAAAGTCACTCTGTGATGCTCTCTGCTGCTGAGATTTTATTTATATAAAACTAATGAAAACACAAGAACTGCTGAATTAGCCACAAAGATGAGTTGTATAAAGAATGTTTTGCAAATTATTTTTACAGAAACAAATTATATCCAACTTTGGTTATCATTCATGGCAATATTATTACAGTTTATCTGTTTACTTAAATATGTACTTTGAAGATTATTTTTATTTATATACAATGTTACTCATTGTGAATATTTCAGGCTCTGTCTTTAGTTGTTCGGTGTCACCTATTGGTAGCATTGCTGCCACGGGAGGAGAGGATGACATGGCCTATGTTTGGGATATAAATACCGGAAATGTACTCCATACTTGCACAGGCCATAAGGTAAGTATTTGTGCTCTGATTATATGTCAATATTTTTATTCTATAGAGGAAAGTGAAAGACGTATGTACTTTGAATTTAACGTTTCTATGAAGAATGTATTATTATTTGAAGATTATATTCATAGATCAAGAGAAAATGTTAACTTCATTTTATATATGAATTTGATAAGCAGCTAATATTGTTAATGCATGACATACTGTTTTTATGTTATGTAGGACAGTGTTACATGTCTAGGATTTAGCCATGATGGGTCCTTGTTAGCAACGGGGGACATGAGTGGTTACATTCAAGTCTGGAAAATCGCTACTTCAGCCAAAATATGGGAATTTGAAACTGGAGACCTTAATGTAAGTATTCCTTCTTGAGATAGGGTTGGCTTGTGCACATGAATATCTTCTCAATTTTTATGGATTTATATAGTATTTATACAAAAAAAAGAAATATATTAGTGTTCATCTTTTTCAGCCTGATGTAACTTTTATATTTTTCCTTCATCATTTCTTCCAACATCACTCATGCTTGTATTTTCCAGTGGTTGACTTGGCACCATGGCTCACATGTGTTGCTTGCAGGAACATCAGAAGGAGAGGTCTGGATGTGGCTTGTGCCTCAAGGCAATACTCGTACCTTCCCCAGCTATGGTTCAGCGTCTCAATGTGGGGCACTCTTACAAGATGGTAGGATCACCTGCTGACACTTCTTATACTAAAGCATGCTATGCAGTATCTATCTCATATCTGAGCATGTTATTTCCATTACGGCATACTAGGTACTTCCAATAAATGCTGAATCCAGCTATCCAATTTTCTTTTTTCTTTTTACTTAATTTCAAAGTATATGATTCGTTGAAGGTTATATGAACGGGCATGTGAAACGTCTAGGGTAAACCATGAAACGTTTTGTGGGGCCTGGATGTGGAAAGGGAGCTATGGTTTCGGTGCATTAAACATGACAGCTAGAGACTGAGTGTGAATGAATGTGGCCTTGCTTGTCTTTTCATAGCATGCGTAGGGGGGGGGATGCTTTTTCATGCGTGGGAATGGATGAATATGTACATGTGTATGTATGTATATGCCTGTGTAAGTATATGTATGTATGCATTGAAATGTATAGGTATGTTTATGTGCGTGTGTGGGCATTTATGTATATACATGTGTATGTGGGTGGGTTGGTCCATTCTTTTGTCTGTTTCCTTGCACTACCTCGCTATTGCAGGAGACGGCGATTAAGTATAATAAATAAATAAATATATATACTAGGGGCAAGTAAAGTGTTTCCAGTAAGGACCCTGATAGTGTTTTCATTTGAAGGTAAGCGGTCAGCAGTTGGTTACGAAGATGGCTCTTTGCGTGTGTTTGACTTGAAGACTGGACAAGTACTTCAGCATTTGAGTGATGGATTGGCACATTCTGCTCCAGTTACCAGCCTTGCTGTTCATAAGGATAACACACTACTTATATCTGGCTCCTTAGATGGCACAGCAAAGTTATTCAATGTTAATAACGGAAAGGTAAGTGAAGGTTCATGGCAGACATTGGAAATTTTATGCCTTATTTTATTGTCTCTTTTCAGATGAAATTTAACTCTCCTGTTTGTACTCTTAGTACATGAGATATAGTAAGAAGCAAGAATGGACATGAGAGACAAAAAAGTAGTCTTATGTTAGGTGAATGAACACTAAGGCACATGAGGTTAAACGGTGAGGGAGATGGTTCATAGGGAAATATCCTTATTCAAGATTATGATAAGACAGTGTGTGGTTGCTGGAGAGGGCTGTACACAACCCAGATATATTATTAAGGGAAAAAGTGCTTGGTGTATGGATACACTGCTTACAAAATAAGGGAGTGGATGACTAAATTTGTGTAGCGTTGAATGAGAACTAACAGAAATATAAATGAAGGCACGTACGTCTTTTGGGAACACAGCAGATAATCCATTTGGACATGAGGAAGAGTGATCGTAGGAACAGGAGTGAAGAAAGAAAATTAGGAAAGCAGTGTGAGTTAGATATATCAACCTTGAACTTATGACCAAACACAGAAGTGCATTAGTTGTGATGTGACTTCAAAGTACAGGGAAGTAAGTTCATTTCCAAAGACAAGATGAAACTCATAGGTCAGCATCAGTCATAGAAGTTGGTGATAAACCACCACATGGTGTACATGTGGGATAGTATTTGGTGGTTTGTTACAAAAGGTTGGAGATTCATGATAATTCGTGCTTAGAGTGATATCCCCTTAACAGTTCTTCATAAAATGTATTTGATGCAGTTTGTTGGGACACTCGACTGTAAAGTCACCGCAAGCTCTGCAGAAGACAATAACTTGGAGGAGATGGAAGAAATGGATCATACAGTGGAGGCAGTCAGCTTCTGTCCTATGATGCCCAATATTGCTGTCGCTGCCAATCTTGCTGGTTATGTCCTATTTTGGGATGTATCTTCACAGGTTAGTTGCTTTTTTAATTTGCTTATCATCTCCATAAATGGTGGAGGAGGAGGAGGAGGATTCAGGATTACTAAAAATTTTATTGTCTGATCACTTTATTAGTATTTGATCAGACTTGGTTGAATCAACACCATCTAATGATCTTAACCCCACATGCAAGGTTATTGTTTCTCATATTTGAGTGAACTTGTTCTCTGTTGTTATTAAATTTTCATATGTATGCACTTCTCAGGAATCCATATGTACATATGAAAAATTACCATGGCTAGATTTAATTAGCAAGGGCAACTTTATCAGCACAAAGTGCTTAATTTTGGTTGTGTTAAAGAGCTGTCATTTAGTGTAAGGAGCTGACATTTTATCCTTCCTGAACTTAGCTTATAATGATATGAGCTTTTAGTCACTGAAACAAGATTCTTAGCTAATGGCAAGTGAGTTGATTAAGCAGTGTTGGTGAAACCACAGGAGAAATTATCTGACTGTTTTGGTTTTTACGAATCACTTATGCTGCAGAATTTTCTCATGCTTTAGTTACCTCTCAGCTGTTTTGATGATGACATGATTATGAAAGCATCAATGTTTGGAAAAATATTTGCTATATAATCAAAGAAAATTTTTATCAAGGGGCCATCTTCACTTCCAGGTCACCCGACATGTGATAGACCAGGGTTGTGGATCATCTCAGCTTATTTGGCATCCAAGTGAACCAATTTTGTTCTTGGCTGGGCTGGACGGTTCTGTGCGTTCCTATGATGTGCGATCAGGGGAACCTCTTGCCAAGTATACAGGGCATGAGAACAGCATCCTTTCATTTAGTATCAACAAGTAAGGTTATATTCAAGTGCTCTTTCGTCTTTAACACTAATGACCACATTAATACTTATTTAAGAGGGAGAGAGTATGGATTCCCAGCTTCTGTTACCTTGATGCCTGATGAAAGTCTGTCAGTAAGATCAAATGATGTGCTTTCTGTAACTTTGTGCATATATTTGGATATTTTTAACTTCTAATACTTACTGTCTTTCCTAGGGATGGTTCTGCACTTGTCACAACATCTGATGATGGAACAGCCCGGGTATTTCAAGTCACATAATTTTTTTTTATGTTAATATTAAATGCATAAGAGTTTTTACATGATTCTTATGATCCCTAAAGGTTATGTCACTATTTTCTATAACAATTTTAGTATGGATTAAACACTGCTATTATTATTATTTTTTTTTCTTAATCTTTTCCTCTTTTACTGTATTGGATTTAGCCTTGTACAGTCTGCAATGAAAAGAATAAATATAACAATGAATATAAAATTTCTAATAGCCCCACCATTACAAACAATCATCCCAGAGTAATTAACAGTAAACATCAATGGGAGTATAATGCTTGCAAGGTAAGCTGAACAGGCCAGCCAAAAGATGATACCAGTCCAGCTAGTGCACTGTCAATTACCAAATTTGTTGACATGGCAGATAGTGTTAAGTACAGGTAAATGATTAACTTTAGGCCCTTCATATGCAACAGCCATTTAGTTGTTTCTATCTATAAATCAATAAAAACCATTGGAGATTCATTTAATCTATGATTGCATAGAGATAAATACATCATATGCTTGCTATTTTTGCATGATGGATAATCACAGTCTCAACTCCACTTACTCAGTCTAAAAGTGCCAATTGCCCTGAAATCTTATATTTTGAATAAAAATGTGGTGTAGCAAGAAAGCTAAATCCAAGTGAAAAGGCTTGCTTGGGCAGTGCCAAAATTGGTCCTAATTCCCTTGACTTTAGTGACTTAAGTTCTGTACACCAATAGTGGTAATAATCCAGAAAAAGGGTAGTCTTTTCATGAAACTGCAATACACTGGAAATACATCCCAAGAAGAAGCAGTGCAGCTCGACTAATATCAACAGGCAATCCTAACACCAAGTGAAATGCTTTAATTTGACCAGCTCTGCAACCTACCTTCTCTTACAAACCATTGTGCTGTGAGTGCACATTTACATAGCAACAGGAAAGTACACAGAATATATGCATACTAAAAGTTTTCAGTTTCCTATACTTTTGAAGAGACCCACCCTTTCTAGTCTTATATACTGTAGATGCAATATTACCTGCATCTCTAATAAATCCTCAGAAGAATCCTCAAACTAGTTACCCATAGTTCACCATGGCAAAAAAATGTTGTGTGTTTCCGAGTGGACCCCACCCTGCTGATCTGTGGGTCACTTCCAACACATTAAATTTGAATGGCAGCAGCACGCCAATTTAAATGTTCTTTTGTCAAGGATGAAATGCCTATGCCAAATAAGGTAAAATGGCTTTGGCTATTTAAATAATTAGCAATATCCTTTCGTTTCAAATTCTGTCGATTTCCCGTCCCAAGGAAAAATCATTTTTTCCCTGGCCAGCACTTAAAGAGCTAAGAAGCCCAAATTCTCTTTTTACTCTGAAGATTGGAACTGAAACAGGGCCCATGGAGCAATTAGGGAAACCACAACGGTTTTGGTGCATTACATACACCACAGCCAGATCAGATGTGAGCAAATTAGGCCATTCTTTATCTCTTTCCTGATGCTACCCCACTACACAAGAAATCACAAATGAATATAAGAGAAAATTTAATGTTGAGTACTAATAATCCAGAATGTAAACTGATATTGTAGTCCCTGGAAAATACTCTAGTTTACACAACTAAGATTTTTTTATACTTAATCGCCGACTCCCGCGTTAGCAAGGTAGTGCAAGGAAACAGACGAAAGAATGACCCAGCCCACCCACATACACATGTATATACCTACACGTCCACACACGCAAATATACATACCTATACATCTCAGTGTATACATATATATACACACACAGACATATACATATATACACATGTACATA
>JAUUEG010034989.1:0-11180 GCA_032361445.1 Panulirus gracilis | reverse complement strand
TTCCGTGCAGAGCTTTCACCCTCCTGTATGTTCAGGCCCCGATCGCTCACAATATTTTCCACACCATCCTTTCACCTTAGAATTGGTATCTCACTTCTGCTCGTTCCCTCCACCTCTGACACATATACTTTATGTGTTAATCTTTCATCACTCATTCTCTTCAAGTGACCAAACCATTTCAATATACGCTCTTCTGCTCTCTGAACCACAATTCTTTTTATTACCACACATCTGTCTCATCCTTGTATTATTTACTCAATCAAATCACCTCACAACACATATTATTATCATACATCTCATTTCTAACACATCCATCCTCCTCCGCACAGCGCGATCTATAGCCCATGCCTCGCAACCATATAACATTGCTGGAACCATTATTCCTTCCTACTTACCCATTCTTGCTCTCCGAGAAAGCGTTCTCACCTTCCACGCATTCTACAACGCTACCAGGACCTTCGCCCTCTCCTTCAACCTGTGACTCACTTCCGCTCCCATGGGTCCTTCCGTTGCTAAATCCACTCCCAAATATCTAAAACACTTCACTTCCTCCACTATTTCTCTATTCAAACTTACCTTCCAATTAACTTGTCCTCTAACCCTACATTTACTCTCAGCTTTCTTCTTTCACACAGCAGCTCTGTATCATCAGCGAACAACAACTGACTCACTTAAAAAGCTTTCTCATCCACAAGACTCTGCATACTTGCCCCTCTCTCCAACACTCTTGCATCCACCTCCCTAACAACCCCACCCATAAACATATTAAACAACCATGGAGACATCATGCACCCCTGCCGTAAACCAACATTCACTGAGAACCAATCACTTTCCTCTCTTCCTTCTCGTACACATGCCTTACATCCTCAATAAAAACTTTTCACTACTTCTAACAACTTGCCTTCCACATCATATATTCTTAATACCTTCCACAAAGCATCTCTTTCAACTCTATCATATGCCTTCTCCAAATCCATAAGTGCTACATACAAATCCATTTGCTTTTCTTAAGTATTTCTCACATACATTCTTCAAAGCAAATATCTGATCCACACATCTACCACTTCTGAAACCACACTGCTCTTCCCCAATCTGATGCTCCGTACATGCTTTCATCCTCTCAATCAATACCCTCCCATATAATTTCACCTAAATGTGAGGTATAAATCTCAAAAATGTGTTAGTTTGGGTGTGAATAACCTTCACTTTTGTACTCTGAAAACATGCTGAGGATATGTGAACTGTGTGGCAGTTATCCCGTAATCCGGTTCTAGTACATAGAAATGGAGTTAAACATACACGCATACTCTACCCAATTCAAAAAGGTCATTATCAATACATCCAAAGAAAATAATGTATCCAATTTTGGATAAAACGAAAAACTAGATATAAACCTATGGGTGACCGAAATGCTGTATTTCAAAAATACATAGATTACCAAAAAGAACTTAATCTTTATTTCAAATTAAAAGGACTGGCCAGTTTAAATCCTATTTAAATTAAAAAATAATCTTTGAGAGGGGATCACAATGGTGTTTACCTTCTCCCAATATTCTATTATCTATTCTATTATACTTGATTGCTGTTTCCTGCATTTGCAAGGTAACACCAGGACACAGACAAATACCCATCCTCTCATACACATACATACACATGTACGTATTCATATTTGCTTGCCATTATTCATTACTGGTGCCACCCTGCCCCACAGGAACCAGCATTGCTGCCACCTGCAACAATGAGGTAGTGCCAGGAAACATACAAAGAAAGGCCACATCTGCTCCAATCCATTCTCTAGCTGTCATGTGTAATGAACCGAAACCACAGCTCCCCATCCACACCCAGGCTCCACAGATCTTTCCATGGCTTGCCCCTGACGTTTCACATGCCCTAGCTCACCTAAAATAACAACACATCTACCCAAGTATACCACATTGTTCCAATTCTTTCTATTCTGTGCACGCCTTTCACACTCCTGCATGTTCAGGCCCCGAATGCTCAATATTTTTTTTCATTCCATCCTTCCACCTCCAATTTGGTCATCCACTTCTTGTTCCCTCCACTTCTGACCCACGTATCCTCTTTGTCAACCTTTCCTCACTCAATCTCTCCTCATGTCCAAGCCATTTCAACAAATCCTCTTCTGCTCTCTCGACCACACTGTTTTTATTACCATGCATCTTTTACCTTTTCATTACTTACTCAATCAAACCAACACATCTAACCTCCTCCACACAAACCTGTCAACAGTCCATTCCTCACAACCATATAATATTGTTGGAACCATCTTTCCTTCAAATATATCCATTTTTGCTCTACAAGATAACGTTCTATCTACACATTCTTTATCACTGCCAGAAACTTTGCACCCTTCCCAACCCTATGACTCACTTCTGCTTCCATGGTTCCATTTGATGATAATTCCATTCCCAGATATCGAAGACACATTACTTCCTCCAATTTTTCTACATTCAAACTTTCATCCGAACTAACTTGGTCCCTCAACTATGCAGAACCTAATAACCTTAATCATATTAACATCTACTCTCAGCTTTCTCCTTTCACACAGCTTTGCAAACTCAGCCATTAAGTTCTATAATTTCTCAGTGCTATATCATCAACAAACAACAAATGACTCACTTTCCAGGCCCTCTCATCCATAACAGACTGCATACTCGCCTCTCCCTACAAATCACTTGCATTAACCTCCCTATCCACCCCCTCCATAAACAAATTAAACATCCATGGTGACATTGTACACCATTGCCACCAACTTACCTTCATCGGAAACCAATCACTCTCCTCTCTTCCTACTCACACACACATTACACTCTTAATAAAAACTTCTCACTACTTCTAGCAATGTACCTTCCCCTCCATACACTTTTGAGACCTTCCAAAAAAGCATCTCCATTAACCCTATCATATGCATTCTCCAGATCATTAATGCAACAGTTTTTCATTCTCCAGATCATAAATGCAACAGTTTTTCTAAGTAATTCTCAAACACGTTCTTGAAAGCAAACACCTGATCCACACATCCTCTACCACTTATGAAACCCCACTGCACCTACCCAGTCTGATGCTCCTGAATATACCTTCACCCTTCCAATCAATACCCTCCCATTTAATTTTTCAGCTATACTCAACAAACTCATGCCTATGTACTTTGAACACTCACCTTTATCCCTTTGCCTTTATACAAAAGCACTATACATGCACTGCTTTAATCTTCAGGCACTTCACCATGATTCATACATACACTGAATATCCTTATCAACCAATCAACTGAATATCCTTATCAACCAATCACCAACACAATCACCCCTTTTCTTAATAAAATCACTACAAACCATCCGATCCCGCCGCCTTGCTAGATTTCATCTTCCACGAGGCTTTTGGTGCACCACCTCTTTTCTTTTCACCAAACCCCTTTCCCTTACTCTCCCACTTCACATACCACCCTGACCTATACACCCTATATATGCCACTCCATCATCAAACATATTTATTAATCTTTTAAAATACTCACCCAATTTCATCATTTCCACTTAGCTCCTTTCACTGATGTCCCCATTTTCTCTCGTCTTTAACAAATTAGTTACTTCTTTCTATAACAGTGTAAGCTTAATGATACTCTCTCACCCCAACTCTCATTTGCCCTCTTTATCAACCCCTGCACCTTCCTCTTGACCTCCTGCCTCTATCTCTTATACATATCCCAATCATTTGTACTTCTTCCTTGTAAATACCGCCCAAACACCCCTCTTTTCTCTTCACTATCCACCTCTCACTACCCTTTTCAATCTTTCCATTTTCCACCTTTGGCATGCCACATGCATCTCTTGCACATGCTATCACAGTTTCCCTGAATACATCCCATTCCTCAACCACTTCACTCACTTCATTTGCCCTAACCTTTTCCCATTCTACACTCAATCTCTCCCGGAAATTCTTCACAGAAGTCTCCTTTCTAAGCTCACTTACTCTCTCCTCCCTGAAATTGTCTCCTCTTTTAAACCTCTACAAATCTTCACCCTCGCCTTAACAACATATTGATCAGATATCCCACTACCTGCACCTCTCTGCATATTTACATACAAAAGTCGCTCTTTTACATGCCCATCAATTAATGCATAACCTAATAACATCCACTGACCATTTCTCCTACTCACATAAATATACTTGTACATCTCTTTTTAAACCATGTACTCCCAATCACCAGTGTTTTATTGGCACACAACTCCACAAGCTCTTCACCATTTCCATTCATAACAGTGAATACCCCATGTGCACCAATCATACCCTCAACTGCCACATTACTATCTTTCGCATTCAAATCACCTATCACTAATACCTGGTCATGTGCATCAAAACTGCTGACACATGCACTCAACTGCTCCCAAAACACTTGCCTTTCATGATCTTTCTTTTCATGACCAGGTGCATAAGTGCCAATAATCATCCACCTCTTGCCATCCACTTTCAGTTTTACCTGCATCAACCTAGAATCTGCTTTCTTGCACTCCACACACTCCCACAACTCCTGCTTCATGATTAGTGCTACTCCTTCCTTAGCTCTTGTCCTTTCACCAACCTCTGACTTTACTCTCAAGATATCTCCAAACCATTCATCTGCTTTACCCTTGAGCTTCGTTTCACACAGAGCCAGGACACCCAGGTTTCTTTCTTCAAACATACTACATATCTCTCCTCTCTTCTCATCTTGGTTACATCCACACACATTTAGACACCCCAATCTGAGCCATCGAAATAGATGAACATGACAAATTCTTCTGTTTTCTGTCTTAGAAATTGAAATACAAGTAGGGTAGGCCCCCCTTTAGTTGCCTTCTACTATACTGGCATGATGGAATGAAGAGAAACAAACATGCTGATTCTATAGTTCAGCTTGAAAAGCAACAAAAAAATCAAATAGGACAGTAATTACATGAATATAAAAAGGATATAAGGAACAATTTTAAAAGTGTGTGGAGGAAAAGGTCAGAGGGAGATAAGGGAACCCAGGGGAAGGAAAAATGAATAAAAATGTTAATAAAACTTGTCTTGGAATACTCAGATACACAGACTCCACCAAGTTCAGCAAGAATGACTGGCAAGCTATGTATTCTCTTATATTCAAAGTGGAAATGACTCTATCAAACTGATAAATATAAAATATATGCATTACTCACAAAAGCAGTTGGCATCTGTGTTGTAGGCGCAGTGTAAGAATATGTATATGAATTAGCACTAACAGATGGTGTGGAGTACATGAATCTCTGATTCCCTGGATTGTTGTAAGTGCTAGTTGGAGCTGGCGTCCCAGGTGCCCCCTGTAGAGCAGCTGACCCTGGGTTTGATGGTGGTCCAGATCCCTCTTTCCCATCACCACCTCCTTTATTCCCATATGACGGTAATACTGACAGGCATCCAAGTCTTGAAATTGGTTTTGTCTTTATTCTGGCAAGGATTGGTTTATCCTGAAAGAAAAGATTAGTCTTCATTATTTCACATAGAGATCTAAGATCATAAAAAATGTAAACATCTCATAATGACAGATCTCTTTGCTACTTTCATACACAAGCTTAAAGCAATATTTATAAAACAATGATGTACACAATAATAAAGGGATCCAAGAAGACTAGCTATAATAATCTTTTTCATAATTATTTGCTATATCCTGCATAGGGGGTCCCAGGGTTATGAACAGGTTAGTTTCCTGGACCCTGTTCGTAAGTCGATCTGTTCATAAGTTGGAAAATACTAAGAAATGCATAAAATCAAAGGAAATATATATACATGTCTTTATAAAATGGAACTAGAAATGCATTCTGCCAATCCTCTGGCACCTCAACATGATCCACATGTACAAATGCAAATATCTAATATGTTTAGTGTTTGGGACAACTATTCCTTTAAACATACCCAATTCTGTCCTCCCAGACAATGCACTTCCAAAACCTTCAACCCCTCCCCGCCCTATGACTCACTTCCGTTTCCATGGTTCCATTTGCTACTATGTCCACTCCCAGATATCTAAAACACTTCACTTCCTCCAGTATCTCTCCATTCAGACTTACATCCCAACTAACTTGTCCCTCTACCCTGCTGAACCAACTTTGCCTTTATTTTGCTTTGCCAACTTTTTTGTTTCACACACATTTCCAAGCTCAGTCACCATCTGCAGTTTCTCGAATCTGCCACTAAAGCTGTATTATCAGCAACAACTGACTCGCTTCCCAAGCCCAATCATCTCCACTGACTGCATACTTTTTGTTACATCAAGAAAACTTAGAGGAAAGTGTCAAAATGATGTCGTTTCAGAAAATGGGTTCCCTTTTTCCAAGGCAGGTATTGCACTAGTTAAGCCCTGTATTACATTATTACTTGTATGGCTTCCATACCAGTAGAGATAACAAGGTAGCTAGTCTCTAGCTTTACTGACACTATCAAATTAAAATATATCACTGAAGGTTGAAATAGGTTCAGATTGAAAAAAAAAATCCAGGTCATGTCTTTATTGCTAACCCCATGGAGACTCATAAACAATATAAGATAAAGTAATATGTCTAGGTTCTTCTGAGGTGCAGGTTGACTTTGGTGTTAGCTTCATAGACTATACTTAACAAGGAAGACTCAATAATAGTATGAAATAGCACAATTTCTGGTTTCTCCAGTTGTTATTCTATATATAACTTTAATTTGGCAAAATTTACTTAATAGCAGCTGAACCAAGAGCAGTCTGCTGTCATGGCCAGATTAAACAGAAATGGAACTGAACATTCCCTCTTTTGGGATGACCATTCTTTGTTTAAAAAGTGTTATTACACATGTCAAAATTTTCTTCAACTAAAAAAGCTCTACTTACAAAATTGTCTTCATCAATGTATCTCATGTTTGAGCAGAGAGCCTAAGTCATTCTCAAGCTCTTTCATACTGAAATTCTAGACAGGAAAAAATATTCAGTTTCTCATCAAAGAAACCTGCTTCAAGAAATACATAGTAAGTCTAACATGGCTAAAGCATAATTATACAGTTCAGTAAAAAACTAAGTAGAGGGGCAGAAGTTGCCTATCCTATAAGCTTGTCTGATCAATATACAATATATACATGAACAAGTTATTGCTACAACAAATGGCAGAACTTATCAAGGGACAAAAAGGCACTTCCTAATTCAGATAATGTGTTAGAACTTTCAGGTTTCTAAAACCTAAACTCTGGAAATGATCATGGAATAGTTTACATTTTGGGAATGTTCAGGAACTTCAATGAGTAGAGATGGAGAGATTAGCCTTAAATAAACAAGTCATTGAGATCAAAATTTGGCTAAGTAATGATACTGACTAAGTCTTTCACAAGTACAGACGAGGACCATTACCAATAATGTTCATATTGTAAAAAAGAAAAAAAAAAATCACCTATGCATTTCCTTACATGTGCATCAACTCTAACCACATATACAGATGCAGCAGCAAAAATACTGTTGATATTTGCTGGCCACTTTCCTCTTCGTATAAATTCTACAAGTAAAATGGTCAACAAGTACTATGATATAACATGGGATATTTAGTGCTTTCTGGATTGTATGAATGACTTTGTGCTTATGGTTAAAGGTCACATGGTCCAAAGTTGTATGGAATGAAAACATGACTTTGGCCTGTTACACAAACCATCAGAGCTTGTGCAACACAGTGTGTACCCCTGAGACGAGTAGTACCTTTGTATTATCTTGGGCAGCTGAGCAGAAATGAGGGTGCAGTAGATTTTTAGACCTAAAGCTCGATTTCTTCACCTTACACTGTAGACAGTATCATGGAGTACTGATAATCATAATTTTTTATCTAAAGAAATGCCGCAAATAATATTCTTTTAAACTAAGATACGGCCTTTTGCTTTTGCAGTATTAAGTGAAAATTTCATTTTTTACAAAAATTCTGCACCAGGTTTGCTAGCCAAGTGTGATGTGATGATCTAATTATGTATTAGGGATTTTAAATAAGAAATGACAGCATTTATTATACAATCATCTCCAGCTATGCAGGGCAGTATGTCAGTGGAATAAATATTTTTGATAATATATGATGAACAATGAAAATTAGGGCAAAGTACTCATTTGGATATGACAAACCAGCTTTTATAAACAAGGTTCACCTAAGACAGAAAAATAAATATACAGTATAAAATATAAATTATAACCTATATCCCAAGGTCCCTAAGAGTATGCATGCATAAAGGCTGGCAATCTGTCAGTCCTGCATAAGTCTGAGGGTGCACTACAGAAATTCTTTCACAGCCTATCTCCATATCTGCCCATCCATCACAAACTATTGGCATACACAAACAGGTTGGGAGGGCCACATTGGAAAGGCTAAGGCGCACATGATACATTATCTAACATGGAAAAGCAATCCCTAAAAGGGGGACTGATTTAAAGACAAGTTATTTTCATTGACTGACAATGTGTACATTTTCAGAGGTAAGAAAATCTTTTTCTGTAACAAATGTATCGTAAAAGAGAATAAATTAAAAATAAAAAATCTGACAAGAAAATATATCTTTTGTGCCAGAAGAACACCACTGCTATAGAAATATATATATCGAGTGAAATTAAAATGTATTAAGTACTATACTTCCAAAGTACATTACCAGTTAAAGAATGTATAAAGAAAATCATTGCTCATCACACAGAATGAGTAAAGAAAGGTTCAACTGGAGTAGGTATAAAATTCTTGAGCAGCTTTTTACAATTATTAAGGACTAGATTATGCCTCATGTCAGAGGGCTGTTTCCACTGACTCCTTATCTTCAGTTTCATTATCTTTAGAAGCAGATGTTGACTCTAAGTCTTGTACTGTATCAGAGGCAATTATAGACACATCTGGTGGTAAAGGAGGTTGATCAAGGGTTGTGTTAGGAGTAGAATGTGCAACTTCATCGGGATGTTCAACAGGTGAGGAAGAGGGGGAGTATGATGTTGCACGATCTGAACTACATGGTTCACTGTGTGCACGTGCCAGAGGTCCCCTCACATTTTGTAAACCAAGCCGCTCTGGGCTTTCTGCACTGCTGTCATCCTCCTCATCCTCATCCTCCTCCTCCTCCTCTTCAATAACCTCTCCACCATGGTCTTCCAAAATTGTGGTACTAATAATTTCTGTTTTTGGTGTGCGGAACCGCCTGCCACTTCCAAAGCGACTCTGAAAGAGTAGTGCCCTTGCAGTGTTACGGGAAGAAGGTGGTATGATAACTCCTTCACCTCGTGTCTGGGAGGGTGAAGGCTGAGGAGGCTTCACTACAGGAGCAGGAGGCGGTGAATACCCATAAATTCCAGGACGAGATGCTTTCAGCATCTCCACAGCTGAAATTCTTTGATTACCACCTGCAGAACTCATACTTTTATTCAAAATCATTTTCTTAAAATCCCCTAATGTTGTTTGCTTGGGTGTAGATTGTGATGCTTGCTGAGTCTGTTGCAATGATAAAGACTGCTGGGATTGTTGGTTCTGTGGGGAATCTTGAGAATTTGAAGGTGTAATGGAACTTTGTTTTGTTTGAGGCTCATATTTACTTAGACTGTCATAAGATAAATCCTGATACCCTTCAGGTGGATCAACATCTGTTGTAGGTGAAATATCTTCTGACTGAGAGTCACTTAGTGACTGCTCATGTGCTTGTGGGTCTCTGTGTGGAATACTAGTTTGCTGAAGGTTTATCTGTTGGTCAGGAGGCCATCCAACATATACACTCTGAACCTGAGGTCTAATAGCATATGGTGGAAGGGGGTTAACACCAAACACAGCAGGGGAAGTGCTACGACTAGATGTTGGGGTAGTTTTCTGGCTGCCAAATTCACCAGCAGGTCCAGCTGTTGTGCCTCTGTGGGAATTGTAATACTGAGGATGACGCATGGCTGCATACAGCTCTTCTCTACTCATATAGCGACGTCCTCGAGTTAAGTCTGTCACAGTAAGATCAGTTACATCAGACATCACACTCTGTGGTGATGGATTAACAGAAACGAAGGATGACTGACTGCTATCAGGAGGGGACACGGGGGTAGTTGGTAATGACCGTGGTCCAACACCCCCTCCCACCTGCTGCTGCTGAAGTTGTGCTGCTTGATGCTGAGCCCTCCGGCTATAATAATAGACCTCAGCCGAAGGACTACTACGATAACTCTGTTCACCAGACATTTCACTTGAGTATGACGAGTTCAGCTCAGAGGATGCTGTGTCAGGTGATGGGTAACGGATAAAGCTGGAATCATCTCGTGGCAAGAGTTTCCTAGCACCCTTTTCTGATGCAGCCTTAAAACCTCCATCATCATCCTCTGTAGACTCGTCTTTATTCTTCTTCTTTCTTCTCAAAGGCAAGGTCCAAAACCATTTCTTCTTGGGTGATTTTTCTGTTTTTGCCTCCTTTTTCTTCTTTTCTTTATCCTTTTCCTTTTTACCAGATTTTTCTTTCTTGTCTAATACTTTTTCTGGAGTGCTAGGATTAGAAGCAGCTGGCCTCCGAAATCCTCTACTATCCATTCCAGCTGTATATGAAGCAACACTTGATCTTCTTGATAATGCTTGTTGCTGTTGCTGTTGCAGATGTTGCTCATCCTTTTGTTGCTGCTCAGTTGTTTGAGGTACAAATGACTGTCGTCGAGATGGAGGGAGGGAACTATAACCTCTCTGATGTCTCCCAAAGCCCGCAGGTAAGGTCCCCCCAACTTGAACATGTCGAGTCATGCCAATTCTGCCATAAATATCACTATCAATTAGGCTACAGTGGTCCGTATATGGAGGTGGGGATGTTGACATGGGTCTGGGAGGCTGCTGCTGCTGCTGGGTAGCCCCTATACCATCTGATACCAAACCCACACTCTGAAGACTTCGCTGGGATCCATACATCAAACCTAGGGATGAAATTCCATGAGATATTTGAAAATGTAGTTTAATTCATGTACATATTTGAATCTTGGTGCATACCTCTGTTCCTGGCACTAACTCACTAATGCAGGAAACTAAAAAAAAAATATATATATATATTTTTTTTCATACTATTCGCCATTTCCCGCGTTAGCGAGGTAGCGTTTAGAACAGAGGACTAGGCCTTAGAGGGAATATCCTCACCTGGCCCCTTCTCTGTTCCTTCTTTTGGAAAATTAAAAAAAAAAGAGAGGGGAG